>BLAZ01000409.1:885736-888236 GCA_014633955.1 Acropora tenuis | reverse complement strand
GATTCTCCAAATTCGCCGGATTTCCAAGGGGGCCCTCTTGTCTACCAATTTGCCATTTTTGCCAGATTCGCCAAATTCGCCAGCTTTCCAAGGGGGACCTCTTGTCTTCTCATTTGCCTTGGCCTCCAAATGCAAGTTGTCGGCGATTTTGACCAATTTGCCTTTTTCGCCAGATTCGCCAAAATGGCCACCTTTCAGAGGGCGCCCTCTTGTCTTCGCAGTTGCATTGGCCTCCAAGTTGTCGGCGATTTTGACCAATTTGCCACTTTTTGCCACACTCGTCAAATTGGCAAGCTTTCCAAGGGGGCCCTTTTATCTTCTCATGTGGATTGGTCTCCAAGTTGTAGGCGATTTTGACCAATCTGCCCTTTTCGCCCTATTCGCCAAATTTGCCGGCTTTCCAAGGGGGCCCTCCTGTCATCTCAATTGCATTGGCCTCCAAATTGTCAGCGATTTTGGCCAATTTCCTATTTTCCCCAGATTCGCCAAATTCGCCAAATTCACCAAATTCGTCGGCTTTCCAAGGGGGCCCTCTTATCTTCTCATTTGCATTGTCCTCAAAATTGTCAGCGATTTTGGCCAATTTGCCATTTTCGCCAGATTCGCCAACTTCGCCAAATTCATCAAATTAGCCAGCTTTCCAAGGGGGCCCTCTTCCCTTGTCATTTGCATTGGCCTCCAAGTTGTCGGCGATTTTGACCAATTTGCCATTTTTGCCAGACTCACCAAATTGGCCGGCTTTCCAAGGGGGCCCTCTTGTCTTCTCATGTGGATCGGTCTCCAAGTTGTCGGCGTTTTTGACCAGTTTGCCATTTTCGCCCTATTCGCCAAATTGGCCGGCTTTCCAAGGAGGCCCTCCTGTCATCTCATTTGCATTGGCCTCCAAATTTTCAGCGATTTTCACCAATTTGCCATTTTACCCAGATTCGCCAAATTCGCCAAATTCACCAAATTCTTCGGCTTTCCAAGGGGACCCTTTTGTCTTCTCATTTGCATTGGCTTCAAAATTGTCAGCGATTTTGGCCAATTTGCCATTTTCGCCAGATGCGCCAGATTCGCCAAATTCACAAAATTGGCCGGCTTTCCAAGGGGGCCATCTTCCCTTCTTATTTGCATAAGTCTCCAAGTTGACGGCGATTTTGACCAATTTGCCATTTTTGCCAGATTCGCCAAATTCGATGGCTTTCCAAGGGGGCCCGCTTGTCTTCTCACTTGCATTGGCCTCCAACTTGTCGGTGATTCTGACCAATTTGCCATTTTTGCCAGATTCACCAAATTCGCTGGCTTTACAAGGAGGCCCTCTTGTCTTATCATTTACATTGGCCTCCAAGTTGTCGGTGATTCTGACCAATTTGCCATTTTTGCCAGATTCGCCAAATTCGCTGGCTTTACAAGGAGGCCCTCTTGTCTTATCATTTACATTGGCCTCCAAGTTGTCGGCGATTTTGACCAATTTGGCATTTTCGCCAGATTCGCCAAACTCGCCAAATTCACCAAATTCGTCGGCTTTCCAAGGGGGCCCTCTTGTCTTCTCAGTTGCATTGGCCTCCAAGTTGTCGGTGATTCTGACCAATTTGCCATTTTTGCCACATTCGCCAAACTCGCTGGTTTTACAAGGGGACCCTCTTTTCTTATCATTTACATTGGCCTCCAAGTTGTCGGTGATTCTGACCAATTTGCCATTTTTGCCAGATTCGCCAAATTCGCTGGCTTTACAAGGAGGCCCTCTTGTCTTATCATTTACATTGTCCTCAAAATTGTCAGCGATTTTGGCCAATTTGCCATTTTCGCCAGATTCGCCAACTTCGCCAAATTCACCAAATTAGCCAGCTTTCCAAGGGGGCCCTCTTCCCTTCTCATTTGCATTGGCCTCCAAGTTGTCGGCGATTTTGACCAATTTGCCATTTTTGCGAGATTCGCCAAATTTGCCAGCTTTACAAGGGGTCCCTCTTATCTGCTTATTTGCATTGGCCTCCAAATTATTAGCGATTTTGACCAATTTGCCATTTTCGCCTGATTCGCCAAATTACCACATTCGTCGGCTTTCCAAGGGCGCCCTCTTGCCTTCTCGTTTGCATTGGCCTCCAAGTTGTGGGCGATATTCACCAATGTGTCATTTTTGCCAAATTCACCAAATTCGCCGGCTTTCCAAGGGGGCCCTCTTGTCTACCAATTTGCCATTTTTGCCAGATTCGCCAAATTCGCCAGCTTTCCAAGGGGGACCTCTTGTCTTCGCAGTTGCATTGGCTTCCAAGTTGTCGGCGATTTTGACCAATTTGCCATTTTTGCCAGACTCACCAAATTGGCCGGCTTTCCAAGGGCGCCCTCTTGTCTTCGCAGTTGCATTGGCCTCCAAGTTGTCGGCGATTTTGACCAATTTGCCACTTTTTGCCACACTCGTCAAATTGGCAAGCTTTCCAAGGGGGCCCTTTTATCTTCTCATGTGGATTGGTCTCCAAGTTGTAGGCGATTTTGACCAATTTTCCCTTTTCGCCCTATT
>BLAZ01000409.1:829553-832053 GCA_014633955.1 Acropora tenuis | reverse complement strand
TAGTTAATAGCCTGTATGTAATTTCCATGCTATTCTAGCTAGGTTTTACAACTATTTGTGACCGAGGTTGTAGAAGAAGCATTTGTCATGACTCTTGTGAGGTTACGACTAGGGTCAATGGGGAGACACCTGGCAGACATATTTTCCGTCTCTCCATCACAAGTCAGTCGTATAGTCACTACCTGGGTGTGTTTTCTATCTGCTACGTTCAAAGAAACATTACTCCTCTGGTCAAGTAAAGAGGAAGAACGGAAAAACCTTCCTCGGTACCCAAACACAAGGATCATAATAGAATGTACTGAAATGTTTATTGAAAAACCAACTTCACCCTATGCACAGAGAGCCAGCTGGAGTGACTACAAAGAGCATAATACAATAAAGGCTCTGGTGGGAATTACACCTTCAGGTTACTTCAGGTTACTTCAGCTTTTTGTCCAACTTTTTGTCCAACTTTTGGACAGGTAGCACAATAGATAGACGAATTACACAAGAAAGTGGCCTGGTGGATTTACTAGAGTTAGGAGATGCTGTTATGGCTGACCGAGGTTTTAACATGCGAGATGTCCTCACTAAGAAGAAAGTATACCTGAACATCCCTCCATTTTCAAAGAAAGGTAGATTTACATAATACTCTTACTCTCACCAAGTTCCTGTTTAATTTGTTTTGTGTGAGCTGCCACACAATGGCCAATAGTCCAAGTAGTTGGAGAGACTGATGAAAAGAGTGCACATGCTCTAAAGTAATTGCGTGAAACACCTGTCAAACTTGTGACCTCTTCATCTCTCAGTTTAATTCTACTGAATATAGACACAGAGTCCCTTAGGTTCACAGCAATAGTAGCAGACACATGCAAAGCAAAATTATGAACTGGTTGGTCATCTTCTAGTTCAAGAGCAGAAAGCAATGTCATGAATTGATGACGCATTATCAAGGATTCTTTCTCTGTGAACCTGTACTCAAGGTCCTTGTTTTTCAAACGGCCGTCACAGAACCACTTATATTCTATATTGGAATTTAAAAAATCTTGCTACCCAATAATAGTCCACCTCACTAAATTGTTCTTTTTATTTAAGCATAACTAGTTTAATCGATCCTAACTTTAATGGTAAAAATAAAGACATAGTTTCACTTCAGGTTTCTAGGACAGTATCTGTTTATTAATTAAAGCCAGTCTAAACAACAGATAACTGTTTTAGATCCTTACCCAGACAAACTAGCAACAAGCTAGAACTGTGAAAAATGTCAATATTATGAAAGAATTTTATCTTTTTTTTAAATCACAGGCAAAGAGTTCTAAAGAGCAGCCACCAAGTCAACCAGGCAGATTCCCTGCGTTCGAATCCACGTGGAAAGGGCAATTGAACACCTGAAAGATTTCGAAATATTTCAGGGAAATATACCCTTGACCCTGGTCCCCTTAGCTAATCACTTGCTGGTTGTTTGTGGTGGACTCTGTAATGTGCTGGAGCCGTTGGCATAAGTTTACAGTATTCAACGTATAGTAAAAGAAATCATGCTAAACAGATTCCTAATTACATGGTGAAATTCACAATTAATAATCTGTACACTGTATTATGCATCTACTTTTAATAATTCACTAATTCAAACAACGCTAAAAGGCGTTGTTTGAATTAGTGAATTATTGATCTTTACAGGTCAAAGAACTGAACTAAACATTATTAGACCAACTTTTGAGCAATAATTAGTGCTACTTACATGTAGTCCTAAATAGTGCTATTGCATGGATAACATTTTTGTCTATGCACTCTATTATACTCATTACTGTATGTTTGGCTCTGAACCAGGGTTTGCCAATTTTTCTTTTTTTTGCTACATAAGAACTGCTTTCATTTTGTTCAAGCTTAAGTGGTATGGGGCTTATTTGGGAAAATTTTAGCCTGGATGTTCTTAATCCACAGTCCCCTCTGGAGCTGTCATGACTCTTTTAGTTGAAGTATGCTCGATACAGATTTAAATCAGTTTGCACGGTATGACACAGTTTTCAGTAACAATGAAAACTATTTCTGTCACATACCTTGCATTACCATGCAAGCAATTTCTGTGCGTATTGACCAAGTTGAAGTGGAGAAAACTGTTATATGACATCAGAAATTCACCAGTGTTCTATAAAACAATTTTCTCTGAACGAGGAAGTGAAAATAATTATTAACTTCAAATTATAGTCATAAAGGTGTCATCTAGCACATCAAATTTACAAAGGTTAAACTGAGCAAACGTTGTATACATGCAGAATGGCATAATAGGCCATGGGCTTAAAACTGGGTTCACTCTTAATTGTTAACATCTTTGAGCACTCGGCCTGTAAGTAGCCCAGGTGCTAAATGACCTACAAAGAAAAGTTGCAGCTTCTGCAAACTTTTAAGCCAGAATACAGGATCAAATTCCACTGGGACAATTAAAATCCCTTTGTTAGTATAAATAACAAGGACAGTACATTTTACACCTGTAATTGCCATTTGACCTGGTATTTGATTATAC
>BLAZ01000409.1:797774-806236 GCA_014633955.1 Acropora tenuis | reverse complement strand
TTAATGTGATTAGGCTTATTTAGGGATGTTTCTTATTTGGTCTGTTTAGGGGACATGATTTTAGGCCAGACTATGGGAAGCTTGGAACTTTATCCTCTGTGTTTCCTTCAGCTAAGATTGTTGCAATAACAGCAACAGCTACCAGAGAGTACCAGAGGGCTATAACAGAAAGTCTTAATATGAAGAATCCCTCACTTGTCATTGCTAATCCTGACAGAGCTAACATTTGTTATGAAGTTATACAAAGGCCCTCATATGTAAAGCAAAGGAATGTTGATCAATTTAAAGAACTGCTATGTCCCATTGCAGAAGAACTTATTACTACCACTGTGCGTATGCCTCTTACTATTATTTACTCATCATTAGAGCTTTGTGGTGTTGGGTTTGCATTTTTGGAACGTGTACTTGGTGACAAGCAGTTTTATCCTATGGATGCTCCCAAAGTTCCTCAAAACAGACTCTTTGCCCAGTTTCATTCTCCCCAAACAGATAAGATGAAGAGTGAAATAATATCTAGCTTAGTGACTGAGTCATGTACCCAGACTAATATTTGCCACAGTTGCATTTGGTATGGGTATTGATTCTCCTTATGTTGAAAGAGTAATTCATTTTGGTGTACCTCGCACTATGGAAAGTTTCTTCCAAGAAAGTGGTAGAGCAGGCCGAGATGGAAGGCCAGCTAAATCTACTCTGTACCTTAACAACAATGACATAGGTGATAATGTTGAGGGAATGCAACCCATCATGAGAGAATATTGTAAAAATTCTAAAAGTGAGTGCAGGAGGAAAATAATACTAAGACACTTTGGATTTGGAAATCCCAATGTTCAGGAACAATCCGACAGTTGTTGTGATATCTGAGAAAAATCTTGTCTGTCTGAATTTTGGGATGATACTGTTGATCCGGATCATTCAAAAGTAACTGCTAACCTGGCTGTGTCTGAAAATCAAGTGCAAGAAATCAAGTCAAAGCTTATTGCTTTAAAGGCTGAAACTGAGGCCAACTAGTTTCATTTGAGCAAGTGCTCAGGTTTAACAATGGAGGTAATAGATGAGCTATGTCTAACTCTCTCTAAAGCTAAGACTCTTGACAGAATTCTGGAAAGTGTGCAAATTTGGAGAAAAGAACATGCAGAACAGATTCTTAAAATCATTCATGATTGTCACATCCAGAGAGAGTTCAGAGTGAAAAATACAGATAGTTGAAATATAGTGAAGTAAGTGGGAGGTACTGGATTGTTACAAATCTAAAGATACTTTATTGAAACAAGGCTTTTGTTAATAAGGCATGCATCAATTTGACTTGTAATAACCACCTCACATAGTTGACATTATTAAAATGTATTTGTCACTTTTTCATTGGTACTTACTCAATCTTCATCAGATTATTCAGGTTCCTCATATTCAGGACCTATGCCTTGTGCCTTGTGCTTTTATGTTTTGTAAGCCATTGAAACAAGTCATTATTGCTTAATTTCTCTCTGATACTCTTCCCAATTTCTGTAAATGAATGATGAGGCTCATGGGAGGGGGGGGGGTGCAATTAAAGTGTTTAAGTAATCTTAGATCAGTTAACATAATCCCTTCATCTCTTGCAGAACTCTTCTTTGTGTGGGCTGTTGATTCAGGTTTCACATTAGAACTTTCGTCATAGGCTGAAAGAGATTCACTGACCCCAGTCACTGACATGGACCCACAAAGGACAGATTTCTCAGTCTTGTTAGCCCCCATTGCAGTGATCATGGTTTTTGTGTCCTTAATGGCATGTTCCATCTCCAAATCATTAGGCATGTTTGTTCCAATTTTTCCTTTCTTGTTGGTTGTTCTCCCCCAAATCACACGCTCAGACATCTGATGTGTAAGCAAGCACTTGGTCAAAGTGACAAAATACATGCCTTCAATGGCATACTTTGACAAATTGTTGTTAGCTTTAAAAAGCCACATGAGATATTTCCATGTGGTCACATTTCTATACCCATCACCCTCATGCACTCCATCATTTAGCTGCATGAGTACTACAAAAAGCTCAATCAGACACAGGCCATAGTTCTGTACCTTGTCTTCAGCAGTGACTCCCACATGAAACACGTGGTAATTAACAAAATGTTCAAACTTGTTGTCAAAGTGTTCCCTCTTGAAATCCATGCTTGAATTCTGTGTTGGCATGTTTTTGGTTGGCTGACTTTCAATGGTCTCCATGCCAAAGAATTCTAGGAATGCTTCAACTAAGTAGACTCGTCCCACTGAAGTAAAGAATTCTTCATATGCATCGGGGTTGTTTTTGACAGTAGCTGGGACATTGTAACGCATGATTCTCTCTCTAAAGTACTTCAAGGTGCCAATTTCACGTGAAGAGCTCTGCTTCATTAGGACATTATTTACTAACTAAAATATAAAGTAATTTACTTATATCAGTTTGTGACATTTAAACATTTAAATTTATCCTGCACAAGAACACTGATATAAGGTCACAAGGTATTGAACATGGAAGTTATAGTTATTGGACATTATGCATTACGGAAAAGGATATATTTTTGCAATATCTACCCTTATTTAAAAACCTGTTTCTAGGTGCTTGTCTTGGCAACTCAGGTTTAGCTTTCATTAATATTTATAATGGCTCATTCAATGAACAAGGCCCAGTATTTTCTTTTAACAACTGTTATTGAATAACTAAAAGTAAAATTTTGGGGTCTGATTTTTTGAACTTCTTGGGTCTCAGCAATAACTGCTGGAAACAAGTCATTGTTGTGCACTACAGAATTTCACTGTACTTTTCTTAGTAAGAGTGTCATGTAGGTGATATCCAAACTCACCTGAATGGGATTAACCTAAGACAATATTTACAAGACACCTTTACCATGATTATAATAATTATGTCCATTTTGTTTATGTACTTACAGTTAAGAATGCTTTCTTTGTATGAAACAGCTCTATTAAATCTGGATGTGTATGTTCCAGTCTATCTTTTGCAGTGTGTGCACCAGCCCTTAGTTTGCGTCCTGATAACAATACAGTAAGCAAGAGTACTGTAAGCACTGTGTTATAGCAGAAGCATAGTCTAGGTGGTAAGCTTCTGGTTATAGTTAAAGGGATTACGACTATTTATGTGCAATAATATTTACCGTACCATTAAAATAATAATTTTATCATGAACACAGAGATTTTATAGACAGTACAATTTATTTCATCAATCCAAATTATAATTGCAGCCAAACTCTGCAATTATAACATCAGTTGACATCAACATTTCTCAAGAATGATATTTTAAAATGAAGCACATGCCAAGTGAGACTGCCATCAGTTCAATATTTCAAACAATTTTTATCAGTAACTCCATGAAATAAAATATAAATAATTGGCATTTGAAGTCAGGTGGAATGCCTTGGGCCTGATCAGTGGCTTCTTTGAATGTGTTTTCAAATGTGGCTTCAAGGTTTGCCAGGATATCCACCACATCAGAATACTTCTTCTCATCCTTAAATTGAATGGGAAGTGGAAATACCTCTGATTTGGAACTCATTTCTTTTGTGTACTGGTGCACAATTTGCTGTGGGACCATTTTCTTTACTGCTACAAATTGGGGCTGGTTGAAAAACTCAAGAAAAACTCTTCCCACAAGAACTTTAAAGTCAGAGTTGAGTTTCTTGACCTCCTCAGGCGAAAGAAGGTAGTTCTCATTTGCAAAGCTGCGGATATCACCAAGTGGTTTGACATTGTCCAAGTGTCTGAAATCAACCCTTTCAAACACTATAATGCTAGCAAACCAATTGTGTTGCTTGTTCCTGTGATCAACTCTCGTGTTCTTCACTGTTGTTTTGCAGTTCAGGTTGTCATTAACAGTATAGAATTTCTTTCCCTGTTTTACTAGATCAACAATTTTCTCATGAAAGTGTCCTCCCAGTAAGTCCAGGAGATTGATATGGAAGTGTGTGACAAACAAACCCCTTGCTTTTCTAAACGTCCATATTTCTAAGGAAAAACATTGTGTGAAAAATTATGATTATTATGATCTTGTTACAGTATGTGAAAGAAAAAAAACATGTTAGGGAATCTGAGGACATGATCTGGATGTGTTAATTTATTAGTAACAATTTCTCTATCATAAGAAAGTTTCTTTTCATGTTCATTATATAATTGAAGTGTGTCTTAAAATACTTAAAACGCACATTTTATATTATACCTCTCCTGTTAGTAAATCTATACGCTGTCAGATGTTATAAATAGCAAAGTTACTGCTACTTAGTGAAGGGCCAGATAGAAGGGACATGTCTGTCAAGATGTTATATTTGATTAATTGGTCATCCTGAAATGCCCTGAGAATCCTATCATTGTAATTTAGTGTAAGTATGAAAAGAAACTTACCATCTTCGCTGCATGAGCATGACACAGGATCAAGGAATTCATTCGTTGCACCAGACTAAGCTGTTGGTTAGTCTGATGCATCATCAGAGCATATGCAAGACCAATGGCTGGTATCCTGCCATCTCCCTTTTTGGCTTTGTTTACTGCCTCCCGGTGTGCAGGTGCACATATTGTTGAAATAAAATCGATGACATCAGGACACCTCTTTTGACCCTCTTCAAGAATCTTACACCAGGAAAAGGTTTTCAAGGCCTCATAACTCTTGTCTTTAAGAATAGAAGGCTTTCCACCCTTCTCAGTTTTCCCCAGATTCTCACACTGAATTGCAACATCCCACAGAAATTTCCCCTTTATGGGATCTCTTAGTGATGACGCCCCTATTGCATCTGTAAGTATTTCACATTTCACATTTCCTCAGTGAAAGAGCAAGGCTTACCTGACAAATTTCACTCTCTGGTATGATGCGATGTTTATTAAGCTAAGAATATAAATGTGGTCTAGTGAGTAGTTATATAGAAAGAGATACTTAACTATTAGGCTGTTGCCATATTCATTTACTGAGTAGCTAGAATTTAGTGATCAGAATACCTCCCAACAATTACGTTCATGAAATTGGATCTGATAAAATGTATTTTATTAGATATCATTTAACACTACATGTCCAGCAACCAAACAGGTCCAGAAACTCCATGTCCAGGAGACGTTTTTTTTTAAACTTCAGTCAATAATATCAAAGCCTTGTTTAGAGCTGAATACTTCACTATTATCAACCGTAGAGTGAATTATTGTGAGGGAAACCGGTTATTCTGAAATTTATAACTAAATAACCGGCATTCAAAACTTTTTTGTAGTTTGGTATGGGCCGAAAAACAGTCCGGTCAGCCCCTTGCTATAAGCTGATATTAACTCCGCGTATACTAAAAAAATTGGAGGAAACTGCCGGTCAATGAGAAAACTTTGAAACCTTGTCCGGCTGCCGGGCATATAGCAGCAGCGTTTAACAAAATTTTATTAACTGAACAAAATTTTATTTCAAGTATCTTAATTGAAGCTTGCCTTTGGGTTCTTGAGTCCTGTTTTCTGCAGAGAACATGCTTGAACCGGTCAGGGGATTTTGGTTGGTTGAGTGGATAAAATATTCTGTAAATAGATAATCGACAACTTATTATCAACACATTGGGTGAGCAAAAAAATTTTATTATTTAAGCTTAGTTTAGTTACCTTTGGATTCTCGATGACCTCCATAGGTTGAACAGGCTTCTGGATTTCGGTTGACTGGTTGGATTAAATAGTCTGCAGTGTAAATAAAGAATGGGCAATTACTTAAGTGAACACCGGGTTTTATAGCCCCACTGATATTTCAAATATATTTAAGCTTATTACCCTTCTTTAAAAGGGCTGGTGCTTTATGGAAAACGGATCGTTTTACCGGCGTTGAAATTCTGCATTTTTGCAGGGATGGTATGGAAACCGCGTTCAGATTCTGATAAAGCAAAAAGAATACCAACAAATTGAGTTTAGTGGCACTTAACAGCACTTTAAAGTAAAACAAGTTACGACTTGCCCCTTTTTCTTGCAGTATGAAACTCGCCGAAGTACTACCCTGCTGTTGATCATACGATAAACTTTTTCGCACTGAAGCGTTTACCATAGTACAGGGCAGTTTCCGCAGTTTTTCCATTCTTGCCGGAGTATTTCCACTGCGATATCTTTTCTGGCTGATTGATTGTCTACTCGCTATGAGGTCATCCTCTAGAACTTTCTGGGCAGCTTTGCAGGTTGAAGCAAATGCCTCAATGTTTCTGTTTAGACGAGTAACTTTGTCGCAACAGCTTCTGCAACAATACTTTGGAAGTTCCTTGCTTTCTGATACTGCAATTTCACACAGCTTGAAGACGATCCTACTTAACTCAAGGGATTTCCCAGCGTCACTAAAAAAGTAATTTTTTTCTTTCAGCCGTCCCACCACACAATCGGCACTTATTTTTAGAAATGTCGCACGGCAACTTTTGCTTTACCTCCATGACGGGCCATGAATATTCCTGAAACTTACCGCGAAAATCGGGATCCTTAAAGAAACCAATCACCGTTAAGGTATTATCACGACATCTTTTTTCACAGCAGCCACTAAAAAATGGCATAGTATCGAACTTTCCCAGATCTCACATTTCAACGTAAAACAGAGTGCGATCTGGGTTCCAGATTACCTTTATGCATGTCTTTGCCGGTTTCTTACCTCAATTCTGTAGCTGTAAAACAGAATTCACATATTTCTTTGAATGAATTGTTTCACATTCAGGTGTACTTGTGGGAACCCTAGTTGTGGTCTTCTGGCGAATATCAGTGAGCGCTACTGCTGTAAAGAGCTTGAAGGATGCTGCGAAGCACTCAGAATGACCAAGTAATGGAGGACCTAGAAGACGACAAAGAATTGAACTGCATCACAGAACACCCTGGCTTTAGACCCGTCTGCCTAGAGAAGTGGAGCCTGCGGCTCGCTGGTGGAAAGTACCGCACCAAAAACAAGCGACGAAATAATAAAATATAGATGCTTCAAGCACGTGTTGCAAGTGACAGGCAACGTGACTTACTATTCGAAGGTACTTCTTCCTCGCAATTATCTCGGCTTATATGCCTCGAAGGGAAGACACAAACGCCTGATTGATCCCTTTTGAGCTCCCTCTTCATCTTTACAGCTCCTAAATTAAGGCGCCTCATGAAGTCATCTTCTGTGAAATGCGCTGAGCACAGCGAGGATGTTTTTCCCGGTTCATTCTTCTTTCAAGGACAAAGTTTACCCATCAGTTTCGTCTCCTCTGTTTTATTGGGCGTGTTTCGCCAAAAAACGGAATTCGATGAAGACTGATGTTGCTTTCTGGATCATTAACGTTGTTACAAAGAGCGGCAACGCACCTTTCCGGTATTTTCAACTAAATGTGGACAACTCCGAAGCAAAATTCCCACTTGTTTACAAGTCAGCTAAGTCACGCCTCAAATCACGTCTTCCTGAACCTACGTCACGACTCAATTTAAACCGAGGAAGACTGGTGCGAATGGTGTACCAAAATGGCGGCAAATTTAAACGTCTTAAAAAAATTACAAAAAAATTGCGTTTTTTGCAAATCGAAAATTAATTTGGTGTTATGAAGAATCAGATGAGGCAACAAAAAAATTGACGTTATGGGCACTTTAACCTGCAATGTCCTACCTGTCAAGAAGCTCTAAGTCCATTTCTAAAATCCCCGATTAACACTAGAAGCAGCAAGCTTGGTGAGTAGGATGGCATGATCGATTAGGTCGAACACTTTTCGAAAGTCTACAAATACTATGTGCACACCTCCGGTTTCGCAGCCAAGATCTGTGGCGTAGAACCAGGCCTGTGTAGTCGATCTGTTTCGAAGAAAGGCGTGTTGGTTGTCGGCAATTTCCAGTTCATGTTTATTTAAGTCAAGTTGGAACCTTTCCAGTAGTTTTGCAACCTGTGGTAGAATCACAGGGTATGTCTGTCGAGAGGACCAGTACAAGACCACCCACGTGTAAGTCACATCTTTCCTTGCCTCATTTCGGCTGAGCGATGGCAACCATTCTCCAAGCCATCCTCTCCAAAACGAGTGAACAATTTCTTGAATATGTCACCACCTCACTCTGGGGTTATACGGCTCAGTATCAACAGATTCTGACGCGAGCTGACCACCAAATTGGTTAAACAGAAAATGATCAGGTGTAAGTGGTTCTGGATCATCTTCATTGGAACTCTGATAGGTAATAGGTCTAGAATTCATCAGCGCTTCAGCTCCCACCATTGCTGTCATCAGCTCTTCATTCGTGAGATCAGCATTGCTCAGCACATTAGCCATGGATCGTCCGGCTGCTTTAATGAGTACTTCATGTAGACTATTTAAGTGTCGTGCCAATGGAGGATTGAACTTCCAAACAACTCCTCTATTTAGGGTTGATTTTTTAATCTTCTTTTCTTCGCTCAATTCTCCTTCAGCACCTCCAAAATTAGTGCCATTGTCAGTTATCACCTAAGCAGGAAATCCTCTGCGTGCGATCATCCTGTAGAATGCATTGAGAAAAAAGTTTGTATCTTATCC
>BLAZ01000409.1:696293-701293 GCA_014633955.1 Acropora tenuis | reverse complement strand
CGAAGATTTACGCTTACAGCAATGCGAAGATCGTTCTTTGTCTATCCTCTACGAATCTCACCTACTCAATCCACCAGTGGAACTAGGCAGTGGAATAGCCTGCCGACACTTAGAGGAGGAAAAGGAGAAGGAGGAGACAGAAAGGGAAGACTGTCACGAGCAATCTGTTCTTCGGTTGTGGTACAAAAATTTCATCGCCCCTTTGGCCGATCAATTGCAAGGCTCCACGGAGATAATCATCGTGCCTGATCGTTTTCTTTACAGGGTTCCTTTTGGAGCGTTGATAGACGAGAATGGCAAGTTCCTATCGGATACGTTCAGGATTCGCTATGTTCCCTCATTGACAGTACTCAAATTGATCCAAGACAGTCCTGCAAAATATCACAGTCAGGCGGGTGCTCTTATAGTGGGTGACCCTGATGTCGGAACGGTCATGTTCCAAGGAATTTCTAAGCAATTTCCTCGACTTCCATTTGCCAAAATGGAAGCAGAGATGATCGGATCACTCCTTCATGTGCAACCACTAACAGAGAAGCAAGCCACCAAGGAAGCAGTGTTGATGAAGATGAAGTCAGCAAGTCTAATTCACATTGCTGCCCACGGAGATGCGGTGAGAGGTGATATCGCCTTAGCCCCGGATCGCCATTTTACCGAGACTCCATGTGAAGAACAGTTTCTGTTGACAATGGCGGACGTATCAAAAGTGCAATTGGGAGCCAAGTTGGTTGTACTCAGCTGCTGTCACAGTGGACGAGGGCACATCAAAGCTGAGGGAATCGTTGGAATTGCTCGATCGTTCCTAGGTTCCGGTGCACGCTCTGTTTTAGTTTCTCTGTGGGCTGTAGAGGACGATGCAACAATGCAGTTCATGAAGTGGTTTTATGAGAGCCTTGTTTGCGGGAGAAGTGCCTGTAAGTCTTTACACAACGCCATGAAATTGATGAAAGAGAACCCAAAGTACTCTGAAGTCAGGCAGTGGGCACCATTCATGCTGGTTGGAGATGACGTGACCTTCCATTTTTGATTGAGAATACCCTCGGATGAATCAAGAAATGTTAACCATTTTTGGAACTATTTTGTGCACTAAAGCGGGTTTGTTTTAAATTTGCTTTTGTCTTTGTTCTTCTCCATGCCCCACATCAGTGGAATCCCACACTGTTGGGCATTGGAAAGGAGTTTAAGCTTAAGGCTTACTTCTGTCTCTGTCCTTGTCGTGCGCCAAGGTCGAGACAGAATTGGAATTGGCAATGGATTCAAGCCCAACTTCGAGTTTCAAATTATAGAGAGTACTGCGGGCAATAGAGAGCTAGCGCGAAAAAGTGCTGGAACTATATATTTTTATTCTAGCAGCTTCAGTGATCACAGACGAAGCATGAATGTGTACCAGTCAGTATGTTGTGTAGCTGAAGCTCCCCTAGTATTTGTTTGAAGGAGAAACTGCAGAATGACAATGTTGCTTAATGGTCATTGTTGAATGACGAGTGGGGCTTATGTGCGGTGTAAAAACGTGTGAAACTTTTTCTTTGTTTCGTTAGCTCGTGTTAGGGTTAGGTTATTGTTTGTTTTCTTGCTCCTTTGTTTTCTTTGTGTTTCGTAATCCATGTGTTTCACAGGTTCTTAAACCCAACATGGGCCCAGGGTGGGAGCTGTGCTCCTTACCTTAATGAAGCTTTCAGACGACACAGTTTTAAATAGGAATCACTCTTCATTTGGGGAAGTGTTAACTGAATCTTTGCCAGCGAAAGCAGTGCCACTACGATTAACAAAAATCACTTCTCTTTTCCTTTCAGGGTTTTGAGCAGCTGAAACTTTAAGCCTTAATTTATAGAAGACGGTTCTTTATTTTAGTTGAAATGTTTTGGTGTTTCATGGTCTGCCATTACTGACGTTGGTCTCTGGAAATCTGAGGCTAGATTCACGAAGCCCTGTTAAGCTAAGGTTTCTAAGTATTGTCTTACAACAATGGCCCTTTGGTTGGCTGGTCTTGCCAGTTGGTCTTTATAGAGGTGGTCGAGGAGAAAGTTAGGGGAGACAATAACACAATGTGTGTACATACGCGCCTTATTAAAGTTTCGCCTTGAATGTCCAAAACCCAAAATTAGCCGTGTGCACACAGTCTTCTTAATGTATTGAGTGTACAACGTCGCCTTCTCCTCGATGCAGCATTCTGAGGAATTTGAAGTCAGTAATGGCGGACCATCAAATAGGAAAATTCCAGTTAAGGTGGCTCTATATAGTGTTTTTTTGGCTTTCAAGGAATAGATACGAATGGATCGAGCGCGGGAGAATTTAAAAGGAATTTCTCTTTTGATGACGTCGCTAAAAACAAAGGGTTTTTGAGTGATCTAAAAACGCATATTGGGCTCGTTCCAGACGGTGAATTTTTTTGACAATTGGCACACGGATAGGCTTTTTCTTTCTCTCGCTGTCAGGAAAAAATCATCAAATTTTACACATTCGATAATGTAATTTGCGTCAAAAACGAAAATTGCAAATTCCTCCAAAATTTATGTACATATTTTCTGGTGGCTTTGTCAGTTGAAACTCCTTGGATGTTAACTCTGTTTCCCCTGAAACAAAGAAAATTCACCTTGTAGAAACCTAGAAACACCGTTCAGAAGTCAGGCAGGTTAAAAAAACAAGCCAAGCAGCTCTAACAGTGGTTGCCATAGCAACAACATTTCGATTCTGAAAGAGTCTTCGATATGTAATCTAAATATGTGGGTTTTTATTATTGACCTTCTACCGAGTTCTATGTGATAAAAATTTGCCAACGAAAAAATTATTTATGCAGATGTGATATTCAAACCTTTGTAAAATAGTATATAGAGCCACTTTAAAAGAAACAACCGTCTTCAATGCATCTTCCTTAAGACGTTATCGCAAAGAGTGTACTTTACCGCGGTTTCAAGGAACAATAGTTATATTTCCTTAATGGTGATTCCGTACCAGTTTTCGTTTCAGCTTTAACATTTCAAATTCTTCTCAGCTACTCATATTGTAATGATAAGATTTCCACCGCACGCTAAATTTGTAAAGCTGGAAAATGAAGAACGCAAAGAGCTGTAACTTCTAGAATGCGACCAAAGCGCTTGAATCTTGAAGCCGAACAGCTGCATATCAAAAATAAGTCCTATTGTAAGGTAGAGGTCGTAAAACCCCATTGTCTGTTTTCAGTCTTCCAAGACATTGGTTGTTTCAACGTCGAACGTAAATACCGGTTACCGGAAGCCGCTCAAGCTCTTGTAGGTTTCAAGTCGATCTGTAAATACAGCCATCCTTCGTCGCCTCGAGGTGGTGCCGGTGATCAACGAAGAACGAATCGCGGGCTACCCAGATACCCCTTTCGGGCATGTACTGCGATGACGTCATTACTAATGGCCGAAGAGAGAGAGAGAGAGAGAGAGAGAGAGAGAGAGGAAGAGAGAGGGAAGGAGAGGGAGGGAGGGAAGGAGGGAGGGAGAGTTACGCACTCAACTAAATAGTTAGAACTGTACAAAATGAAGGGAGGAAGGACAGTGCTAAATCAAACATCAGTCTCTCAATATCAACATTGTGCACTGCTTTCCATGTTCGAAAAGATATCTGTACCTCTATAAGTCTCTGTTTTGAGGTGATAGGCACTTTAAAGGTGCAGCACTTCGATTTGTCCTATTTACCGCGCTATACTTGAACGTGATGACTCGAGTCACAAACTAAAAATAAAGAAAAATTAAAGCAAAAGGAAGTAAAATAAATTCAAGGATATTGAAGAAAATCGCTGCGATATTACAGGGCAAGTACAGCGGGAAAAACCGTTGAAAGGAAGAACTCCAGGTAAAGCCGAAAGTAAATAGTGAGGCGAAAAGCACTAGGGCACAGAGTGCAATATAACACTAGAGAAATACACTTTTCAACTATGAACCGTGAACGTTTCTCGCTCTGGGAACTGTTCCCAGCCTTGGCTAAGAAGGGAGCACGAAAATCACATTCAATCTCAAACTCGAAACAGTCTCAGTGGCTCAGTATCGACCAGTGAGAACGTGTCTGGTAAGCATCTGTCATGAAACAATGATTTGCAATTATTCTCGAATGTTTGCTTGTCATTAACCACACATAAATGAGACGAGACAAATTCTGGTCGCTTTCAACCGTACGCTCAGTGTGGAAGTGTTTTTCTAAATTTTCGTACCAGAGGAAAAAGAATCCTCTCATTACACCCTTACTTTGGAGGGCACAAACTAAGGTCGTAGGAATATGCTACACTGTGTTTTAGTGCTTTGCTATTCGCTTCTCAGTCTTACGATCAAATGGCGTTAATACAGAGGTGCAGTCTAAGTGGATTGTCAATATTGAAAAGAATTGGAACTAACTTGAAGTCATTCGAAATCTGTGCCTGTAACTGAATTCATGCTGGACTCTTTACTCTCTTTTCAATGACTTTACAAGGAATGGAAGTTGTTCCTGCGGTGGATCAAACGTCCCCGTATAATTACACCGATTGGCCTTTCAGGTTGCTGTTGGGGAAGAAATTTTTGAGTTGTTTGTGATCGTCTCCTGCATTCTTTCTTTTCTGTCGATCAATGCGCAATTAAAATCTGTGAGCTTCCCTATTGGACTGGCGTCGAAAACAACCAAAACAATCGTAGAGATCAACCTTCATGCAACCTTAATATCATGCAACCTCTTATCGGCATGCCCCATGTATCTTGTTTATTAACAGGAACGTTTAATATTGCGTGTGATATCACAATCGATTTGATCAAGGATAACATAAACGACACGAGT
The DNA here is from genome assembly GCA_014633955.1 of Acropora tenuis. Lineage (NCBI taxonomy): Eukaryota > Metazoa > Cnidaria > Anthozoa > Scleractinia > Acroporidae > Acropora > Acropora tenuis. The sequence continues at coordinate 696,526 of BLAZ01000409.1, read as the reverse complement.
GTATTGCTTAAACAAACAAGCAGTTTTGCATTGCCTTCGTAATATTAGGCTAAACAATCAGATATTGACATCATTAGTCGTTCTAATTGTGTCTAAGACTTCGACTTTGATAAAGAAATTATCCAACATCTAGTACGACGACGTGAATAATCCGCAAGCGGTTAACGCATCACCTCAGATATTTAAACTAATTTTGCAAGCTTACATGTTGTGGTTAAAATTTATTTTTGGTT
>BLAZ01000409.1:678793-681293 GCA_014633955.1 Acropora tenuis | reverse complement strand
TGAATAACTAAAAATTTGAATTTGAAGGGAAAGTTGTAACACGTACTGTATCATTTGTTACAACCCTACAAAATTCCCCTTTCTGGTCGCGTTGAAAGTTGTGACGTCGACTGGTATCACAGCTAGAGTAGTAGGTTAGTAAGAGTCATACCGGTAGATGTGTTGTTGGTGAATGTTAGGAACAGAATGAGGCTTAACCGCAGAACAACCCGCCACATGAACTACGCTCTGGGTTGCCAGCTAGCTGGTAGGTGGAAATAATAAATTCAATTTGGCTTTACGCGCCAGCTAGAACTTTGCGCAAAGCAGTTAAGTCGAAAAAGGATGAGTTCGTGTAAGCAATTGTAATCGGCGATCTGTTCTGAACTACTATTCAGCAGATAAATTGTCCAGTGGCTATATAAACGACCAAAATCCTTCGAGCTATCCATTGCATGGATAGTAGTTTACCTAATGTATAGTGCTACCCACGGTTTGAACGACTATTTAGCGCCAGCTCTATAGTTTGAGTAGTCAAGATATGGACTGCTTTCATTTATTGTTTCATGTCATGTATATGAAATCGATTGCATGGGCCCGAGGGCAAATAAGGGTTAATTTCACACGTATTTTCAACGTTTTCACAAAGTTTGGAAAACTTTAAAAATACATGTGAAATTAATCCTTAATTGCCCGAAGGCACTTGCGATTATTTGTTTATCACGTAAAGGGCAAAAATTGGGCGAGCGCTTCGTTCAGCTCTGGTACTTGGTACCTTTCAAGTTGCTCATTTTTTCCTCTCGTCTTTGCCCATTGTTGGAAATTGTTAGTCTAGTAGTCCGTAGTTGTTTTTGTATTTTTGTTCTCACTTACGTTTCTTAGTTCCTCAATAAATTCTTCGTCGGCTATAACAAGACGGGAAGCAGAAAATTTTAATTGGCAACAAATCTAAGCAATAACCCCACTGCTAAGTAACTTTAAACCAATAAGGTTCAAGTAATCATTGATTACCAAAAGTGCCCTCGTGATTAAGAAAAAAATGCCCTCTGTCTCAGCCAATCAGCACTCAGTCGATAAATCGCATCGCATTAGCAGAGAAAGCGTTCCTTGGAGAAGTTGATGGACAGTCTCCATATTCCGCCATACTTATTTCTGTCACGAGAGGGCAGAAAACATAAGAAAACACGATTTCCGTTCGGTCCTACTTCACCCTATGTTATCTTATGATAACCGTCTTGCAAAATTACTCCACAGTTAGTCCTGAGACTAGCTGTTCATCCGGCCATTTCTCGCATAGACAAGAAATGAATTTCATTCCAGTATGACTGCCTCCCTCAATGAAAGTCCGGTGTCCTACTTGTGATGTTATCCAACACGCGCACCGTATCGTATTTGATTAGTTCACTAATATCAGTGGTACTACCTCAGAAGCCATCTAAAAATGTACTCCTTTCGTTGGAGTTAGTTTGCAGAAAAGATATAGGAATAAAATTGATTTACCTTTTTTCTTACTTGAGTTGCATCATCTCTGTGGTCGCCATGTTTTATTGTTTTTAGTACTGTTGATTTCATCGGGTGAATGTGTTGAAAGAGGAGGTGAAAGCAGAAATATGTCTTAGTTTCTTTCTATCAACTCCACTTCCTCCTCCCCCTCCTTAAACCTGAATTCCTGTCTTCAAAGAACCAGCCAATATCAAACGATTGCAAAATATGTCAAAAGGTGCAAAACATTTGATACCGGTTTAAAGTTTCAATGGTCTTATGTTTTTGTCATTTTTTTTTTTGTACTCATTATCATCTTTGGCGTTAATTAAGGAAGCTGTGACGACTCTAATCCTGTCTGATGACGACTCTAATCCTGTCTGTTGACGACTCTAATCCTGTCTGATGAAATTAAATGCAGCTATTTGGTGAGCTGGATTTGTCCTACTGAACCATCTGTTGTGGTTGCTTGCGTCATTTTGTCGGCTTTGTTGGTGACAATAAAGTTGGGTTGCTCTTTTGTTCCTTCTCCTTTGCAATTGCCAAACTCAGGGGCGGCAAGACTTTGTTACGTTTTGAAACGTTTTCAAACGTTTTGAAACAATGTTTTCAAGTTTTTTTTGTTGAATGAAGGTGACGCCAGAAAAGCCGACAGCACTTCCGGAGGAGCTCCGACATCAATAAGGCAGTCACTTTCGTCTTCTTTTATTTCGATGAAAAAGAAGCACTTCACGCTTCACTTGATGCATAAAAGACTAATAGCAAGGTGAACACACTTTGTGCCATCCATGGCTGCCTGATAACTACCGGGTGGTATGGTTTTGCGCATGTGTACGGTGTTGTCTATCTCACAGGGTTGTTGTAGCGATAAACGCCTTTTGTTCACGCTTTACTTTTGCAAAACCGACAAGATCAAGATTGATCACGGCAATCCGGATAGATCTTGCCTCTTAAAAATTAGAGCATCTTAAGCGCAAGCAAAGCATCCCAGGGTGGTTTAGACTATAACTTGAGACGAAGTATCCCGCAATGAGTTTTG
>BLAZ01000409.1:656231-657720 GCA_014633955.1 Acropora tenuis | reverse complement strand
GCTAAATTTTCAAAAGAGGGCTTCGGGGACGTGGGGACTCGAGGACGTGGGGACGCGGGGACGTGGGGACTCGGGGACGTGGTTCGCGACTTTTGCGCTGAATTGGTAAAATACTTTTTTTGAGGGTCAAATGTAAAATAATCTAATATGCTGGAGAGTTTGTCAGACCAGTAGCTGATGATTTCCACGTCCCCGCATGTCTTCTCGGGATACGAAAATCGATAAAACGAACATTGCTCGAAAGTGGTCTTGGGTTGTTGGCGAAAGAATACGAGAAAAACACGAGTTACGGACACACACGACAACATTGTGCCTTGGGCTCTACGAGCACTAGGCACAATTAGTACCAACATTCCTCTCGGTTTGCTTCATGGCAAGGTATTCTAACGATTTATAGTTTCTCCAACAAATAAATTATTAAGAATTGGCTTAAAGTCCTCAATGTATGGAACTGCTAAATGAAGAAATTAATTATTTTTCTTTTTCACCTTCTTCTCATTGCTCAATATTTTTTATTTTATCTATTTAATTTTGATATTTTTTTACTTATCTGAACTGCTTAATGTAAGTCCCGCAGTCACCTTCTTCAGCATGGTTGCTTGTCACCAAAAAAGTGTAGTTAAATATATTTTTTATCGAGCTTTTCATGCCTGTGCATTCATGCCTGTTCATTTTTTGTTTTGTTTTGACCTTTATGTTAATGATAATCATTGGTAAAGCCTTTTGTTACCTTCAAGAATGTCCCCCTCTCCCCTCCCCTCGTTTTTTAAACTTGTAAAATCGCCGGTGATACCAAAAAAGAAGTTGTGGTGGAAGGCTTTGGTGCCGCCCCTTTGTACATTAGGATGGACGGACAGACAAACAGAAGTGGCTTCAGCGTAATGCAGTTTGACTTCACAGCTGTAGGGTTCTTTTTTATTCGTATGGTGCTCTGTGCTGCATAATTCCGTATTGATTTCTAACTAAGATTTCAAGGCTAAATTTGGGAAAAAATTTCAGAACACCTGTTCACATAATTAAGTATAGCATATATTAAAGGAATAAAAAACGTGCCGAGTACATTGCTGAGTTGTATAAGCACGCGCGAACCTTTGAGAAAACGAGAGTAGTGCTTTTCGCTTTTCTCGAGTGTTCTTAAAAATCCTCGAGTGCTTTTATAGCTCAATGATACGATGGTTGAATTCTAAAATAACGAGAAGTATTATGATAAAATCGGTGTCAATACAAGCAGAAAAATGAAGACGTAAAATACAGTCTAGTCTAGTACATTTTGTAGTCGTGGTCTACACAATGCCAAGGTCACGTAAAATCATTTTTTGTTTCATTTTTGTTTCCTGTACTTAAGTGAACGCCCAAAAAATACTCATGAAATAATAAAAAAGGGAAAATTTGTCACGTCCTCACAAATGTATTCTACTAACCAAACGTTCCACCGAAAGGGAATTTATTTGAATGGTAAAACCAAAACGTCTTGCTTCTGGTTCAAGGG
>BLAZ01000409.1:600936-604422 GCA_014633955.1 Acropora tenuis | reverse complement strand
TCAGCTTTCTAAATCTTTCACGGTGGTAATTCAACCTTTATCAACTCGTTTGATAAAACCAAATTTTTGTTTTGATCTCTCCCACCGACGCAGCACCACAGCTTCTTTAGAAACTAGAAATTCAATAATTTATATGACGAAGGCCAAAATTTTGTTAAAGGTCTTCCTTGAGCGGTAAATAATTCATAACTTAACTTTCACTAATCCGGGATTTGTTTAATCGGCTTTCGAACAACTAGCCCAGAAGCTATATTCGTTTTTGTTCATTATCACATATGACAAGTTTAAGTTGATAACTAAGTTTGCTTTGAGCGCAGCACAACATATATATAACAAAATGTGCAAATCTTTTTAATATTAAAAGTTAATTTGTCAGCAGTTGGTAAATCACCTAAAAAATTTGCCGACTCTAACGACAAGTCCTAACGGCTTGAGATTTTTCAAATTCATGGCATTTTTTTCAAAGAAACAAACTTTTCTTAGTTATTCATGTTTTCACGGTGTCCGGTTTGCCTTTTATTCCTTGTCTAATTAATGGTTGAGACTTTCCCACCTAGTCACCTTTCAGAAGCTCCGTTTTCCAATTATGCCATTTATCATGCATCTAGGAGAGCAAAACATTATTTCAAAAGCGTACGAATAGATTTTCTTTTTTCCATAGACTTCTTTCATGATGGCGATCAAATTTAATATCCTTTTGTGTTAACGCTAATAAGCCTTTCTTGTCTCGCTGCCATGGACAAAATTTCAAAAGAATATTTAAACCAAAGTGAGGCCAGTAGGTCTAATTAACATAAATACAACGGAATAACAAAATACGCCGCCATTTATGAAAGTGGTCAAAACGCTAATCTGGCTTTGGCGCAACACAGAAAGTTTTAAAAAATGATGATCTAACGAGCGGATAAACCACTGTAGTTTTGTTCTTGTTGTTTTTGTTAGGATTACTATTTTGCGCATTTTCTTTGGCTTAATTTCTTCTCTTTCCAAAACTTGGAGAGCCCTTGGCAAATAGAGATTACTTAATTGAAAATGTGCGCGGACTTTTTTTTATTCAGATGGGGATTGCTCCGTTCAGGGAAAAACGAAAATTTTTGAAGGACAGGTAAAAGTCAGTCTACTTGAATGTAGTCTTTGCATTGTGATTTGATAATTTTATAATACCCTGAATAATTAATAATTGTTTACGTACAGCGACTGCAAAATCTCAATTTATACATTTTCTCAACTGAATAACAGAACTAGGCTAAAGCAAGTGACTTGGGTTGCTAAGAGCAGCACATGTCGTAACTCAAGGCCAATTCATCCCAAGAGCTGTGCCACACAAGTATGAAAATAAAAACGAATGAGGCGTCTGATGAGGTAGTATCATGTACAACAAGTGCATACTATTAACAGCGAGACAATACCCAAAGGTGTAATAGCCAAATGTTGATGGTTCATAACGCCATAAGACAGGCTATAAAAATATATTTAAACTTCAAAAAAATTTCATGCGAAAAACGTAGGGTCTAAAATTCCAACCTATTAACCAAATTTCTTTTCCGAACTTGCTCCCACAAATGACTATATCGTTCTCTGATGCATGATACCCTCAGGAATCGAACAAAGTGCAATTGGAAAAGTCTAGCCGTGGAAAGATAATAACAAACAAAAACAACACGTGAAACGCATATGTCTAATGAGGTTTGAATAAGGTTATTCACTCACTTAGAGGTTCTTAAGTTTACCCAGCGTAACTCAAATCAAAACATAACGTGGGACTGTTTACACATAAAGGGACTTTTTTGGCAAAATGTTTCGTATCGTTTGTAAGACTGGGCATAAACTTTTCTCAAACTAAAAATTTAAAAAAGGGGAGTGAGATTAATGTCAAAGTGGGCGCGAAGCCTGACATATTCTCTTGAACATTTCTCCCAAACAACTCGACATAAGTTTTCTCGGGTAAAGCAACGGGTACATTTTCATAGCTGTTATGCACACAAAACCACCCAAATAAGACGTCAGAACTCAACGTTTTTTCTTTCTCTGTATACTTGCAAAATCTTTAGCTAACCTTCCGTTCTCGTGACAGTACGTTTCGAGCGGTTTACAAAGTTGTCAATTGAAAATAACCTAATTAAATTCAATTATCGTTGTCTTTGATCACAGCAACAGCTGATCTATGTTTGTGAATTTTAAAATATTCACGATGCCGACGTAGACTTCCATGTATGAAAAATGCAAACACAGCAGCAATTGTGCAACTTTCCAGTGAGTTCGCAACTCTAGATGGGCATCATATATGAAAGTCATATATTGAAATGCATAATGAAACTCAAGGTTGACGTGATCGTCGCAGTTAGAATACTGCTTCATTCCAGCGCAGGCAGACAAGTGTCATGATCTTATTTCTGGTGCGTTCATGTAAATTGGGGTCATTTAGCCGGTGTAGCTTTGATTAACACTTTTTTGGACTTTGGTCATAAAGCATTCAGGAGCAGAAATGTAAACAGTACCCTCCAAGATTAGCCTTTGTTATTTGCGGGCAAGCTGGTATGTCCTTCTCATTGTATTAATATGTTTTCACATAAATTTCGAGTGTGGGAAGCTTTGAACAAATTTCAGCTTTTTCAGGCATGAATTTGTCTTCTTTCGTTGTTGGTGAATTATTGTACTGTTTGCCTCAGAAATTCAATCATCGTTTTACCTGTTCTTCTAAGCTATTTATACGCTTCGCTCTGTTCAAAATGTATCTTTGAAAGAAAAGAATCAAGACTGAGTAGTTTTTACCACAAAAAAACACAAGACATCAACCATTAATGGAATTTTATGTTTCCTTGAGGAAAACAAAAGAGAAATAATAATAATAAAAAAAAACGGCTAACTTTTAGGGGCCGATTACATGAACCAGGCTGGCCCAGTTGGGCGGGCTGGCTCGTTCAGCCAAGATCCGGGCACCTCAGAGGAAAAAGCCAAGTTTTCGATTACATGATTAGTGGGCTAGCCCGGCTAGCTAGGATCCCGACATTACGATAGCGAGCCGAGACTTTTCCTTGTAGACAGCCCATGAGACAAGCAATGGCCACAAAGCACAGTTCCATAGACATAAACTTCTTTGGTCCAGAAAATACTATTTCCATGGGCACGTTTCTAGAAAGTCCCGAAAACTTTTCGGGCCCGAAAAGCCACTAGTAAAACTCCGACTGGCTTATTCTGTGAAGTTGGTCTTTTCATATATTGTAAAGGGAATAAAAATTAAAATAACCTCAAAGTTTCGTGCCTCGAGACGCCCTTGTTTTGGAGATTCAAAGAGAATTATGTCACCCGAAATGCGCCCGAAAGGTTTGGGGACTTCCGAGAAAGGAACTCCATTTCTGAGAATATCGTTGAGACATAGGCGAGCTTGCCAGGTTACCGCGAGATGGCTTGCCTCATGTAATACCGAGGTGAACTTCACCTCGGCAACCCGAGCCACCCCACCTAACCGGGCCAGTCCGGCTACTG
>BLAZ01000409.1:590936-595936 GCA_014633955.1 Acropora tenuis | reverse complement strand
TCACTCTTTTACAATCATTTTTCACAAATCAAATCAAATCAAATGTTGCTTTTTGATGAGAGGGGAAAACCGGAGTACCCGGGGAAAACCCTCTTACGGTAGAGTAGATAACCAACAAACTCAATCTACATATGACACCGAGTGCGGAAAACGAACCCGCGCCACATTGGTGGAAGGCAAGTGCTCTCAACACTACGCCAACCCTGCCACCATATATAATAATAACAATAATAATAATAATAATAATAATAATATAGCGATGATGATGACGGCATTTCCCTTAGGCACTCTTGGAATTCTTGACGAATTGTGCAACAAAAGCAGGTAGATCGGGAAAGTTAATATTTAACGAGAACACCCACTAAAGTTAGTTGTCCACGACATTTCTGTAGAACCAGTGCTATGCAATTACAGTAGAGGGCATGAAAGTAGCCTTTTAGCTTTGGGATAAGCCCATGATACATCAACAGTTATGGATGGAAAATATCGAAATATCGAGTTGATCTACTTAAACAATCCGTTTTCTGGAGATTTCTGGATAGATTTTGGTACAAGCCTTCATGTTGCACTGGGGAAGTAACTAAGGTTTCACGGTGTACCGTTTCATTCCAGTTTCATTTCGGTTATAACACTGTTAACACGCAAAATGGACGTTTAAATACCTGTCTCACGCACTTACCACAAAGAGGGTGATGGAGTACTTGCCTCTAGATTAACAAAACTCCCATCAAACCATGTGACAACTTTACGTTTAACTTTGATTTTCTCAAATTGAAAAACATTAGGCTTCTATTTTACAAACGTTCTAAGAGAGGGTCTTGGTGTATTCTATGAAGCAAGTGTACCATTTTTTGTAAATAAAAAAAAGGTCATGATAACCCTTGAAACAGGCTTATTGTAGTAACTGGCAACGAAAAGTGGTGGAGATTGTTTCCTCTTGTTTAGGTTACCTGGCCACTTATTTTTTTATGAAAATTACTTTCAGTTAAAGTCCAACCCATAATAGGCGAAAACGAGAAGTTGTACATTCCTCTCTAGAGTTGCTACATTGGTTAGTCTGAAAATGTGCGGACTCATTCCTACACTTTTACTTCTCTTTTACTTTTTTCTGCCTCCGACGATACTATTGTTGACAGTGGTTTTCATACGTCCCTCATAATCTCAGCGTGGTTAAGTGTGTTTGACGTCTGAAAGTTTAACAACGAAGTGGACCACACAGGACTGGTGCCAAGAGCATTTCTCTCTTGAAAAGTAGCATCTCTTGAGAAATGAGAAGGACTACGAACGGGTATCATGCTAAAGTTTACATTGTACAAGGAATAACCAGAGCGCGATTTCTATACAGTCTACACAGTGAGCAATGAGCAAAGTTCGGACCTCAGGAGTGAAGAAACGGAATAAACTCTGCGTCATCTAATTACAGTATTTCCAAAAATGACTATATTTTCGCAAATTGCAAGCCTCGTGCTCATGAAAGCAATTGATTAACAGCTTAATAAAAAGTCAGAGATCAAATGAAGAAATAGCACATGCCTGATTACGACTAGAGACTTAACGCAAAGGTGAGATGTTCTTATACACACCATTTACAGTAAATAAATATGGAAACGCTTTGCACGAATTGAGGCAATGAGATCTTCTAAACTCCCCCATGAATAATATCTGAAATAGCTCATCCTACCTTTTCTCTTATGTACTTCCGCCTTATTCGAATCAAGAGTATGTTCCCGGCGGGTAAAATAAGCCAACAAAACCTACAATCTTCAGTGCTAAGACAATAATGGTAACGTTGGGAGAGCTGCACTATAGTCTGAAGTTATAGGGACATTCCAACGATACCAAGGGAACAAAAATAAAAGTGGGACACACGCAAGACGAACCTAAAAGACTGCCGATGGTAAAATTGACAAATTAAATTGGCTTGCCTTAATTAATACCGCTAGCTATAACGCATGCTTCTCAGGTAGTTGATCAATTATGTCTAAGCCATAAGGGTCACAACAAAGTTTTCTTCTTTTAATTGAATTGGAGACATTTACTGAGCCATATTAATTTCCCACATTGACTTCCTGAGACGTTCCATTGGCAACATTTTAAATGATTTTTTCACCGTTTGTAAAAAACACTACGACTAAGTCATAGCTAGCCCATGGCCGTATTATGTGGTAGTTCTGGATTCATAGTTTTACGGCGTTCTTTATGGCGCTGTAATCGATTGCAGCAACCTAAAGTACCACAACACCAGACCACGATCGCCTTTGATGCAAAATCGTGCCTATCAATTGAAATGAATTCGTTTTTGTACCAAACAGAATCATTGCTGTTGCACAACATCTTTTTCTCTTTTTGCATATGAATTTTTCTCCTTTCAAGTGTTAATGATAAAATAGATAAATAATTAAAGAAATTGAAAAACACCTGTAAAGTAATCTACCAACTAACGCGATAAAGGGAAGAATATACAGACAAAACGTACGGAGGAGACTATGAACTATTATTCAGAGAAGAATTTGGTGTGACAAAATTCTGCGTCATCACAGTTTTCCTTTTGAAGCAAAAAGCCATGCACCAACGAAGTTACTCTCTTTTCTTGGGGCTATCCGGCATGATTAAATTGTGGGTAAACCGCTTCAACTTCCGTTTGTTAGCCAACGGTAAAATGGCTTTCGTTAGAAAAAAAAATGAGAAAAGAAAAAATAATACAGCATTATATTTTTCGAAGAGCAAAACCGCAGATTGTTATCGAGCGTAGTGGAGGGCAAAAATTGTCAAGCCATGTCTGTCTGTGAACCACACCCAATGCTTTTACGCCACTGATCTTTTCTTGCAGATTAAAAGTAAGGGAAATCGAATAGACTTTTGTTCTTGCTGTGGCAATAACAAAGGAAACGTTTGAAGTGGTACCGAATTCAAACCAAAAGAAAAGAACAAAAGGAAAACTTTGGTCCAATCAAACTCTTTTGCGCTCTTATACTTCCTTCGTTTGCATTAACGTCAATGACCGTTTTTTAATTAATTGCATCTTATTTGTCAAGAGCAAGCTTGTTTTGTCGTTAACTTCTTTTAAACTCGTATACAAGGTAAGCCGACGTAAACAAAGCTTTATGAATGTTTTTAGGACTAAAGTCCATTGTTTCGTTTTGTGTCCGAGTCACTGAGTTATCGAAACCCATTTCAAGGGCGAAGCTCAAATAAATTTTGACAAAGTAGTATCTTTAGAAGCTAGAACCACTCGAGACCCAGTCTAAAATTTAAATAACGTCGATCTGTTGGTTGCAATTACTTAACTTGGCAAAATAAACGCCTTCACACTGAAAAGACGCTTTAATTTATGTCTGATCAGGATGATTATGGTCGAGTTACTGACGTTGTTTGCTGCGCTTTATTTTTCAGATCACTCAGGTATTTAATGAGACAGTCATAAATTGCTTGTTTTCTCTTTCTCCCAAAAAAGAGAAGCTAATTAAGCAGCTTCGTTGATAAGATGTGCCTGAAATACCTCGTGCATAATATACGAAAGTAAACAAATAAAAATGTCGCACAATATCGCGCAATATCAAGGAGTGTCAGCACCACTCACCCGCCATCTTCAATCCGACTGTATATTTTGCCTGAGTTGCTTTGAAACTCCGAAATCAGCTCATTAAAACATGTTCATAACATAACATTAGATAGTATCGCTTCCTTTTCTTCTCGAAAACAAAACTTACCCACTGTCTTTGCAATTCTATAAACAATTAAATAAAGACGCTTCCTTTAAGATGACTTTGTGGTGAGCACTAGAATCACTGTATTTTTACGATTGCACTATCCTAAAAAATAAAAAAAAATCAATAAACATATCTAGAAACACTACCAAAAGAGAAAAAAAATCCCTCTTACTTTGCCACTTCTAAATATTTCATTTATTCCGAACCGCGACCTTCAGTGAAAGCTTGTCTACTCACTATGATAATTTCCTATTTTTTTCATACATATCATTGAATGAATTACGAACCGGTGTTCAGTGGGAAACACTTAAGCCAAGGCGAACTGAGAGCTTTCGGTCATGAAGATCCTACTTTTCGAGTTTGAACCAAAACGTCTGAGCAGATTTTTATGAAAAACTGGCGATCATAGCTCTGATGAAGTCTCGAATGGTTCAATGATCGAGTGGTCCTTACAGTTTTCGTTTTGACAGATCTCACGCCGGCTTGCAAAAAAAAACGCAGCTATTAACTTAAACAACTATATTTGAGAATATGTAACGAAAATGTGTGGCATCACCAAATATAGCATTTGAAACAACTGCAGTCAATGAATGGCCTCCAGTATTAAACGAAAAGCTTTGGAGCAAAACGCAAGTTTGAGACTTCTCATTTCCAAATTCGGTTGGCGTAATCATTGTGTCTATGGGCCTTACATCAATTCCCAGGGACACAAAAATGTGGCAACTATGACGCACTTCAGTGAATTTCAGTGAATCATGGAAAGTGTGGCCATGCAAACTTTTCTCTCTCTCTCCACTGTTATTAAGTTCATACGAAATTCAAAGTTGGGAACTCAGCTTCAGCTTAGGAAAAGTGCGATCTACGAATATGGTAACCTTAAGACTATGTCGTACGTTCCCCTTTAGGATAAATAAATAAATAAATAAATAAATAATATAATAATAATTGTAATTAACCCCGCTTGTAATTAACCTTGCAACTTGCAAGTGACGGCTTGCTTTAAGTTCTAAACATATTATGTAACTAAACCACCCATTAATAATAATAATAATAATAATAATAATAATAATAATAATCTAACGATGATTATGACGGCATTCCCTTAGGCACTCTTGGAATTCTTGACGGCGAATTGTGCAACAAAAGCAATTAGATCGGGAAAGTTAATATTTAACGACGACACCTACTAAAGTTAGTTGTCCACGACACTTCTGTAGTACCAGTACTATATATGCAATTACAGTAGAGGGCATGAAAGTAGCCTTTTTTTTTTTTTATAACAAATATAAC
>BLAZ01000409.1:497674-507674 GCA_014633955.1 Acropora tenuis | reverse complement strand
TCTTCTCCTCCTCCTATAAAATTTACTTTTGCTAAGATAATTGTTTTGATGCTTAGCATACACGTAGACAGGACATCTGTCCAGATAACAAATCATTTTTTCTCAACATCGCAGCTCCGAAAGCGTGCGGCCAAATTTGATTTCACCCAAAATACGTGTAGGTGAAGGGTCTCAATGGGGTAGCAGTTTTTACGGTTAACGGTTAGTATTAATATTTGGCTTTTTTACGGATAGCGGTTAATTTTTTGGCTTTTTTACGGCTAACGGTTATTTTTTTTGCCATTACGGTTAACAGAAATTGTTAAAAACTAATTGCTATTGTTATATTAAATATTAAATTATATTGTTGTGTAACATACTGAAGTGCTGTGTTTTTAGATACGACACTTGACAATTACATTGACTCTTTTTACCCGGCAAATTAGAAGCTGAGGGTAACTCAAGATGAACGAGGAAATCCTAGTAGTTCCTTCATGCTAAGAAATATGACGTAAAGCATACGTATAGTGGAAACAGAACTCCGACGCAGACTTTTTCTTTTACATGGAATACCATATAAAAGCCTCAAATTTGAAAGCTACGAGTAGTTCAGCTATGTGAAAATAGATAAATACAGGAAGTCCCAAAATCCTTGATCAAAGGCAGATTTGTACTTTTACAGAGTTCTGGACGTTTTCTTCGCTTGTACTGAGATATTTGCCGAAACTATTGTTGTAGTTTTAATATATTGTACCTGCGTTTAGCGCACGTAGCTCACTCTTTTGACTCGGTTAGCAAAGCTATCGCATTATCTCCTTTAAGTGATTTTTCTTTTAGTTGATGGTCTTGATGATTTCGATTTATCCTTTGGGTTCTGGGGGTTGCTTCTTTTGACATTGTCATCTTGTCGTTTAACCACCACGACATACTGTATTACATGAAGTGAAGAAAAGACGATTGAATTTGGGTCAGAACTGTATGAATTAAGGTGACCCGCGTTTTTTGCCAGCTCGACTACACAGCACTTATCGCCGTTGCTCTTTGATCAATCGCGCACGGAGCGTTTTTAAATTACACCGATACATTGCTGCACCGATTTCCTGGACGTTTTGTCCAGTATTTTGCAACATGCAATAACTTAACGTGACTTTACTAGTACATAATCTAGCAAAAACTTGCATTAAAGATGTTATACGACTAAGCTTTTTACAGAATTCGATACAGAAATTGCAAAACTCCAGAGCCCAGTCGATTCTTGACTGGCGATAGCGAAAGTGTGACCTTGTGCCTGCTGGCAGCAACTTCTGAAAATCTTCTGCAAATCTGAGCCATTGAATACATATATATGTAGCCCATTTTTATTCAAATTACGGATTTCTTAGCTTACCGTTTAGCTCGCTTTCCACATCTGAGCCAAGCAAGAAGGGCAATTCCAGCTCCAGTTGCTGCTGTGTTTGTATGTCGATATTCTCCACTTTGCCATTGATTTTCGTCAGGGGGTAAAATTTCAGGTCAAATGACCCCAAGCTTGCTCGTTGAGCCCAAGAAACTCTATAATATAAATAATTTGTTGTCTTCCGCGACTTTAACCCTGGTCTTATATCTTTCTATAGGCTTCTCTTCTCTAGCGCGATAGAGATTTGCTATCTATCTCAATACAGCCATGGCAAACAGTCAGTATGAAAGAAAGTAGAAAGTCGTAAGATAGTAGAGCTGTCAAAACGTCAGTTAACTCGCGCAACGACATCCAAGCGACAAATGATGCAGACACTTTCGACAGTTCTGGTTTCGGTTGTAATTCTCGCTACCAGGACACATAAACGGGTAACGCATCAGACTCAACAAAAGATCTCGAGACCTTTTTTTGTGGTTAGATTTTTTTACGGTTAACATTTTTTTTTACTGCTTAAGGTTAAAATTCTTTTATAGCTTAACGGCTAAATTTTTGGTAGTTTTACGGCTAACGGTTAACCCCATTGAGACCCTCAGTTAATGTTGGTAGGGTTCGGTATTTCGTTACTTTCTCTGCAAAATAAAAGTATTCAGGAAAACAAAATACACCACACAGCTATCCATTGGATAGGCTATCCCTGGGTACCAAAGTCAGTAAACTTGGTTTATGAAATTAACTGCCTCTAAATATGAAGCAAATCATGCACACTTGTAACAATTTCTTTCAAAATTTATTAAAAGTTCGATGACTTATGGCTAGAGTTGTTTCCCTTCCAATATTGGTTTGATTTTGCGTTCATTGCATATTCCATTAACCAATGCATTTTAGCAAAATTTTATTGTTGTCATTATCTAATTATTGTATTCCATCAAAACTCTTATTCTCCTTTGAGTCGCCCACTCGATTAGTTTCTTCTGTTTTAGGAGTTGCAAATCTAATACCAATTCAATCTTTATGTCACTACGTTTTCAGTGTATATGTGCATTCGTGTGAGTTCATAGCCAGTCATTTAAACACGAGAGGGGTTGGAACAATTCAAGACAGCTAGGCAAACCCGAGACGAAGTCGAGGGTTTGCATAACTGTGGAGAATTCTCCCAACCCCTGAGTGTTTATATCAGGCAATGCAAACAAAGGAAAACAGTTTTCTATTGCTTTTATAAAATCACTTCCTCTAAAAATTACTACGCGGGAAGAGACAAAAAAAAAATCATTTTACTGATCAAAACGTATCTTCCTACAACATTAATTTGACAATGGTATTTCTCAACTGACCAATCAGAACTTACATTTCTAATCTGGTGATAGCGTGTTTACAATTCGTGTATCTTTACGTCACACATCGATGGTTACATACTCCCATACAACCACGCCTCTCGGCCAATCGGAGCGCAATCAGAGCGCGCGTACTATCTTAGTTATTTTATAAATATATTTATCTCTACATATATATCTATCGAATAGGGGAACATGGTTCTCACTTATGATCTATTGGAGGACAGACGTATAGATGACGTCATCATTAGAACTTTGAATTTTAATTTAATTTAAGTTTGATAGTTACATGATTCTTTGAATCAATCACAATTCTTTGCTAAGCATAGCAACCAATCAGTTCGCTTCCTTTTATGTAGACAATGTATTACGTCAAAAAGCTATTTTTTGTTCTCACCACATTTTGACGTCATCTGCATGTGATCTATTACTGAACAGGCGTGCGGCAGCATGGAATCTATTTGTTAAATATATTCGCTTTTTTTCTCATTGCAGACAATGTAGACTGTGTAATGAAAACTTTTCTCAAGGCAATATGTTAACAAAATATTACCAGGTAATAGTAACGATAACGTCATAATCCATTGAAATGGAATTCTTATCAAGTCTAGATCTGTTGCGTGACATCTTTGGAAAGTAATTTACATATTACTGAAACAGATTAAAACAATGGAATGATTCCAGAAATGACAAACTTCGATAAAAGTTTTTTTTTCGACAGTGAACTAGATGCACTTGTGTTGACCTACACAAAACTTTGCTTTAATTTTACAAACCTTTCACGGTGTTAATTCAACCTTTATCAACTCGTTTGATAAAACCCAATTTTTGTTTTCAGCTTTCCCATCAACGCAGCACCACCGTTTCTTTAGAAACTAGAAATCCATTTTCAAAATTATACCTTTGCATAACCGGAAGGCGATTGACGAATCGTTTTGAGGCCTCGCGGAAGCTCGGTTTGAAACCGATTACAGATAAATTTTAACTTCACTCACCTTATAGATCTTTGGTTGAAGTCTTTTTAAAGTAGGGTATGACAAGAGTTGTATGTCGCTTTTTTCGTATCATTCTAAGTAAACTATCGTAAACTAAAGCGAAATTATTTCTGAGAATTTGCACAGGAAAAAGCCCTTTCCCATAATCCTTCGCTTTGGGGGTTCCACTTCCTGTTTTGCTGTTCGAGTGCATCGTTACAAGAATTTGCGTGACTTTCTATTGGAACATTTTTCCCAGGTTTCAACTGCATGTACGCTGGGATTTTACTCTAACTTGTCGCGGAACGCTAGCACTGAGAAATTATGGGAGAAAACGCCAGCGGAGCAGACAAAGTGTACAGAATTGATATTTTTTGGTTCTTGCGAAATATTGCTGAAGCGTCATGAAGATAGATTTGATTGACAGATCAAATCAATATATACATGCACATATACATATATATATTAACTCCTTTTTAGCTCCTTCATTGAGTCATATGACGCAATCGGAATTAGTAAATGTTTCCCAGAAAATGCCAACCGTATACGGAAATGACAATTTTCAACGCCTACCCTCCCCCTTAGTAAATGGAGAATTACCTTTGGTAAACGTAAAATACACATGTGCAAGAATTTAACTGTTTCTCAGACTAATAAATAAACAAATAACAGCAAATCACAATTTCGGCATTTCTGAAGTGTGTAACATGGATCAAGAAGTCGAAATCTTCAAACTCATATCAGGGGTACCCAGAACGATTTCTTGACACGCTGGACTGCACGAGGCAAAAAGAGGTAGATCGAGGCAGCCACATTGGATGGGCGCTTGTTTGTTTTTTTCTTATTTGTGTCTTACTTTTGAAGGTCTTACAACACACACATAAATAAAATGGGCCAAGATAGTCACACTAAAACCTTTTCCGAGCTTCACCAATTTCGATCCAGACTTGAGGCTCGCTCGTATCAACTGCTTCACAATCTGCTTTTACAAATTACTTTATTGGTACCTACTACAACGGCCAACATCATGATAAAAGATGCAAAGGATGACAATATGGGAAGATTCTTCTGTCCCCATGCTGTTCTAAGCGATTTATTTCTCTAGTTCCCTAGGATTCAACATAGACAAAAACATCGACAATTTATCTGCGAACATCTTGGAAGAAACCCTTCTTAGTGACTGGTCCCTTGCAATTGTGGAACAATTAATTTTGTTTCCCTCCAATCTCAATGTTTTCCTCGACTTCGTCTAAGGAAACACTGAGATTTTGGGGTAAAAAAAATCACTGTTCACCTCAGGACTAGTAATGAAGTGTTAAGTGTTTACTGTTACTCGTTATTTCGCCTTTTTCATATCATTCTAAGTAAACTATTGTAAATTAAAGCATAGTTAATAGATTAATCTATTAACTATGACTAAAGCGAAATTTGCACAGGAAAAAGCCCTTTCCCATAATCCTTCGCTTTGGGGGTGCCACTTTGGCCGAGGGCCACGCTGAAAAATTAACAGATAGGATTCGATGATACCGGCCAAAACGCACCGAAAGAGCAGAGTTATATAGGTCTCTACAAGGTGAGTGGACAACAGACGTGCCCACTTTACATTGTTATTTCAGACTTTGTGGTATGAGGTCGGACGTCAGCATGTAAAGACAATCCAGGCAGCAACCTCGTTCCCAGGGTCTCTCTTCTCTGCCCCCCTTAGTCGTTGGAACGGAGACCCTGGTTGCGGCTGGTCACGTGACCACCCAGACTCTGGGTGGTAGAAAACTCTGCTGGAAGGGTTGGGCAACGGGGTTTTCCTCTCGACCAAACGTACTTGAGTACCCACCCACCCTGCGGTTTTGGATGGATAGATAGTCACGTGACCAGCCGCAACCAGGGTCTCTGTTCCAACGACTAAGGGAGGCAGAGAAGAGAGACCCTGGGAAAGAGGTTGTCCAGGCAGCCGCTATCAGTCCATATTGACCTCACCCACCCCACCCAACCACTCGCAAAGGACAGCTACAACACCGGGAACTTCATGCCCTACTCTTTTCGAATAGTATGTGGGTTCTTTAACGTCCCACATTGAACTTATAAACATGGTATTTACGAGACGGGACCTACGGTTTATAGTCCTTATCCGAGAAGACTTTGAAAGTCTTACCATTTGCTGATGTAATTACAAAGGCAGCACTTTCTACTCAGCTGTTTTAAGACCCTGAGTGATGGTCCGGCCGGACTCGAACTCCTGCTTAACAACCCGATGCTCATTCAACTGAGCCAGCGGTGCGTTAAAAACCAAAGAAAAGGTATTAACATCAGAAAGCGAAAGGATGCAAATCAAGGCGTAGAGAGTCATTGCGACTAATCCGTCAAAGACGGTTCATCTCAAACGGGGGTGTACCAACACGCCAAACACGCCGTGGAAAAGAACCAGGCGGTCATACGGGCGTATGGAAAAGCCGGAATCGAATCCCGAATCCGGAATTCCGGATTCCTGATTTTCCATACGCCCGCTCCTTTGAATAAAAAACGGACAATCTACTGTAATTAAATATTCAAGAAACTGCCATAAAGGAAAACGAAACTTGTAGAGGGTCACGCTTTTCTTTGGTAAAGCATGTCGTCTCTGGAAAAGATACAGATTCAAGGAATCCGCAGCTACTCCCACAGTGAACCGAGCATCATCGAATTCCAGAAGCCACTAACATTGATTGTTGGACCAAACGGAGCGGGCAAAACGGTATTTTGTATCTGAGTTAAGCCTCAGGAATAAGGATATGCATATGCCGAAAATAA
This sequence comes from Acropora tenuis, assembly GCA_014633955.1. Lineage (NCBI taxonomy): Eukaryota > Metazoa > Cnidaria > Anthozoa > Scleractinia > Acroporidae > Acropora > Acropora tenuis. Next base: position 501,210 of record BLAZ01000409.1, on the reverse strand, counting down.
CTATTCTTATACAAGGGCATTTTACTTGCAATGGCACCCTGCTTTCATTGTTCTTTACTGTCATTTTTCTGATCGATGTTATATTGCCCTTTTTATCCGTACTGTAACAACTTGGGATATTAGACAAGATCCAAAATCAGACCTCTCAAGTCTCCGGCACGATTTTGCCGTGAGTCTCACGGGTCTTTAGGGCGATATCACGCTGTCACGACGATGCACAAAAATCTCTCGGTAAACAAGCAGATGAAATACAATTCGATCCTTCAATATTTTCACTTCGAATTCTGCCTTGTAAATTTGCTTTTCCTGCGCCAATTCCGTATACATCCATAGTTCTAAGGGAAACCGTCATATTTGATCGACTCGCTGACAAGACACGAATCTCGAGCCCACAACCATGTATAGAAGATAAATGCCATAAGATATAAGCTTATGATAACCAATTTGTCGAGCTACATACGTTTCGTCCGCGTTGCTAAAATGGCGAAAAACTATGAACATTCATCGAACCATAGTTAGCAGTAACCATGATCGAACCAAGAGAATCAGATTCGTTCAGCTTCAATTCCAGAAAGAAAAGCAAATAGGAGCAGTTATCAACGTTAATTTCTCGGCGAGATTCTACAATATGACGCTGCACTTGCATTTTTTTTTACTTTAAAAAAGCTGCTCTTGTAGTCTGGCTGTCATTTACAGACAACAAATGCTGCTCCTGCGGTCCCGCAGTTACTGTGTTGTAACCAAGAACACCCCCTTACTTACATTCAACTTCAGAAACCTGCTACCGCAGTGCCGTAGTGGTGGTGTTGGTTCAGTCTCAGTGTTTGCCATTGTAATGCCTCTATCTCGGATGTTACAATAGAGCGAACTTCGAAATGCTCTCCGATTTTATACGGTACCTACGATTTTGTCGCGTGCGGCAAGCTTTGCGAACATATCAAATACGTCTGCTCTTTTTACGAGATCATTGTGTGTGAAGTAAATAGCACCCGTTTATTAATTAAGCCTATTTAAAGCGCTCGTCTCAATAATTAGGTCTAAGTCCTCTTTTGAAAGTTTAATTGCCTTTAGTGTTACGGTTCGGTTAACTATACTTTTTACGAGATCATTGTGAATGGCACCCGTTCATTGATTTCTCTGTTCCTAGGGTCACATAGTATTTTACGTCATCGATAAACGGAGACAAAAACTTTATTTTGATGAACTGGTTTTAATTTTTTTGACGCCGTCGATAAATCTCCAGATTTTTTGCCAAATATAATTTTTTCCCCTTGATCTTCCTGTTTTTGGTCGTTTTCGGTTGAGAAGTTGCAAAATCATGTCTCAAAGTGAAAGTCAAAATATGCAAGACATCCTACATCTGGGCCAACCAGGCTAATTTTCAACCTTTAAAAATACTAGTTATCATCAGACATATAAGGAATACTTGGGACAGTGTGCCATGGAATTGAAGAGTTGAGCCCAGCCATATTTTTCTCATTTCATTGCAGTCTGTCATAGAGTGCTTAAATTACATGGCCACTGGAGACATGCCTCCTGGTAGCAGAGGAAATCTATTTGTGCATGATCCAAAGGTAGTCACTCTCATCCACTTGTAGTTGATATAAAGGTTGACTTTATCCAATGTTATTTGTTTGTTGGTAGCTAACCTTGATCTTGGCTTTAGAATCAGTAATGATTCAAAATGGCCTCGATTTCATTATTTGCTTAACAACAGATTTAACAGTATGACTTGTTGATTTAGATTGCTGGTGAAAGGGAAGTTAGAGGTCAAATCAAACTGAAATTCAGGGATGTTACTGGAAATCCAGTTGTTGTGACACGAACTCTTGCGTCTGAACAAAAGGTAGGTTTATAGTTTGCTTAAACATTTGCATAGCAGAAAGTTTTTTTGTGAGTTTGAATGCATTGATATAATGGTTTGCTACACAGCCAAGCAGAACTTAATTAATTCAGTCCATTGCTGCAGGACTTCCCCTAAATAGAAGAGCAATCCCTCAAGGTTTAATCTTTTGTTTAGCTGAACTATCTGAAATAGCATACCTATATAAATTATGAATCGTAGTGTGCCTTTCAGAGGGAGTGAGGGTAGTTTGTGGCACATTAATGGTGTATTAACATCATTTTGGAACTGGTGGTAGCAGACACAGTGGCTGCAACAGAAAAGATGACAGACAGGCTGGTAGTGGCACTGATAATAGCAAGATAGTGTTGGGGAAATAATAGAGGTGTTAAAGTTTAATTTGTAATTGTTGTACTGTCAGTGAAGTGAGTAAGTTGTGGCTTCTGATGTGACAGTGGATAGGTCAAAATTCTAAGTAAATAACTCTTTTGTTTATAGGCCAAAATAGTAAGAACAAGGACCGTGGAAGGAAATATCAGTCGTGAAGTTCATGGAAAGGTATGCCAATTCTTACTATATTTTGTTTTGTTATCCTTATTGCTCCTACCACAAATCACATGAAATTAATTATAGCCATTGCCTCTTTGAATTCATGCCCTTTAATTGTTATCACTGATTTTTGTGTACTATGAATTTGTTTTCATTTTCTGATCTGGTAGTTTCTGTTTCCCTTTTGTAGAGGCAAAATTTAAGCTTAAAGTGCACTGATGTAAACAGAGAGGTAAATAGAATCGTGATGCAGTGAATATTGTTTTATATTGTTATATTGTTTTATATTCTCCTATTTTTTTTAATGAAATTAACAATTTTTTGGTAGCAAAAATGTAACAAGCTAACTTCAGGACAGCTGTTATAACAGTTATCAGTGGTTTTCACATATAAACAAGACTAATGGATCATTTTCCATTGCATTGACCCATCAGCCTTGTCTCCAAGCAGTCTTAAACAAACGAAGCTTTGCCTGCAGGCTCAATTGAACAACTGAAATAACAGCTAGTAATCCTATGCATTTTTTCATGTACAGCTGTATTGACCACCCAATAGCGTGACTGTTTCAAATTATTCTGGCACGTTGTACATAGTTCATAGCAAACACCTCTGTTGTATTCATGGTTATTGCAGTTTGGGGAATGGTTCTTAAATGAGTAAGCACTGTTTGATATTAATTTACGTTCAAGTAATTGTCATTCTTGTGGCACGGTTCAGTCTTTTAAAAGAGAACTCAGTGTAGCAACTTATTCGTATCAAAAGGCAGTGTTGGACAATGTTATTTTCTGTCATCAAGAAGAGTCTAACTGGTCAGTAACATCTGTCAATAACATAATCTTTTTATTGTATTGCACTGCATTTTACCACACTACAATGCATTGCATTGTGTTATATTGCGGTCAGTTGCATATTATTGCATTGCTATCTGCTCTTCAACCGTCTTTGCTCTCTACCCCTCTCCTCCTTACCCCCTTCCCTTTGTAATTGTCTCTGTTTCTGAAATAATTTGAGTTTCTATTTTGTTTCAGGCCACTTAGTGAGGGCAAAGTTTTAAAACAAAAATTTGACGACATCTTTGCAGCAACAAGGTGCATTCAACAATCCTCAGCATTGAATTTAACAATATTGTGCAATTGCTATTATT
>BLAZ01000409.1:488954-492592 GCA_014633955.1 Acropora tenuis | reverse complement strand
TGTGCTGTCTTGGTTATCGTTTCGCCGAACCCTACGTGGCTCAAATTGATAGGGACGTGGCCCAGAGTCTTCAAATAGTTCTGAATTATCCCCATCACTGTCATATAAATTTAACACATTCGAGTCGCTCTCTTCCGAGAAGACATCCTCCGAACTGCTGCTACTTGCACGAGCGGCCATACTAAATCTTCAAAAGAATTCGTGTTGCGCAATACTTGTGTTCCACCTCTTACGTCACGACTGCTCCCTATTGTTTTCACCGGAAGTGGAATGTCAGTAGAAAATGCCGATTTTCTCCATAACTAAGCCGAATTGGACAAAACGAGTGCCATATTTGCTTTCCTTGCCACTTGTTACGTGGAATGAGAAAAACATATATTTTTGGGTTTACATGCCCTTTAAATTGATTGAATGGTTGTAAAAACTGGGAAAATATGTTGCGACGTAAGCAGGTCTTTTTAAAGGAAATATCAAGGAAAATGTCAATTTTCCATGACGATATGACATAAACCGTTCGCATGGTGGTTTTGCTGGATTTTCTGCAATGACGCATGTTTCCTCATACTCACATGGTAGATATCAGATGAACTCACTGAAATCCAGGGAAAAGTCTCGGCAACGAAGGATAACGTCAAGGAACTGAATGAAAAGCTTAAACCAGTTCAGGTAAATGCAGTTCGTGTAATTTCCAAAGTGGGCAGAATATATTTAATATTTATTTGGAGGACTCCTGCAGCCAATTTTCGTCCAAAGAAGGCTCTGTATAGTGGCCCCCTTGATGTAAGAATGAACAACACGGTGCAAGGAAATGTCGTCGATAGTACAGAGGTCTCAGTAGTAACTAAGGCATTGCGTGCGGTATTGCTACAGAATTTGTGCGTATCTCATGTTGGACCAAATACACCCGTAAAAGTTCACTGATTTGAAAATTTTGCTTCTTATGTTCTCGACAATGAATTAGTCGAGTTGATATATTCTAGTTTAGGGCAGCGGTTAAAAGTGTGAGGCCTTGAATCATGCATAAGTTAACGTTGATGAGGTCGAATCGTCACAGCTCGAGGATTGAACCAGTCCCACCCTATTAACCATGAAACGAAGCCGGCAAGATAAAGCGTATTTTGTGTTCATTTCTGACAGGTGCAGTTAACTGACCTTGACAGCATCGCTTATGATGTGGACCAGTTGGAGAGAAAACTTGGTGAGTTCTTACTTCAGGGATATTTCACAGTGGCGATAACTTTATAGTCGTGCAATCATGATTGCTTTTAAATATGCCTTTATGAGTGTTCTTACATAGGACCAAGCTTTGTTTTTGTTTTCCGTCATAACCCACACACTATGGTTGATTAGTAATGGTCAGTAATAGGACTGAGAAGAGTCCAATTCGGTCCGCCTTTAACCATACGAGTGATTAGCGGGCTTTAGCAATGACCACGGAACGGTAAGGAAAACGTCGCAGTCTTTTGACATTAAACACTGGCCCAAATGTCACTATTTTCTATTGTCCTGGCATCTTAGTTGCATTCTACATTGTTGGTAAAATACGCTACAGCTGGATTGGATTGCGCGCCGTTTAATTAAATCCTGAGAATTAGAGATTTGGAGTTGTATGCTCAAGTCATCAAAACGGTAAATGTGGTAAAATCACGTTGTTGATTTACAGAGGGTGACACGGACTTGTTCATAAGTGCGTGCCGCACGTATGTGCATGTGCAGGACGCACATTTTTTCTCGCTACTGAGACCAATCAAACTCTTACTCCCGTCGTCGATGCTAAAGCTGCCTATTAACAAAATCGGACGACCTCAAGAGTATGATTACAGACGGAATTGGACGACACGAAGTCCTATTAGCAATTAATCATAAATATTACACTTTCCGAGGATATTAGAAAAGACAAAAGCTGGTGAGAAGCGTAAATTCTTTCGTGATTTTATGATTTTGTGAATAATTTCGGTTTTTGAGACTTTGCTGTGGTTTACTGGTTCGTTGAAAATGCAATGTTGATCGTGATTGGTTATCTAAGTGTCTGATTACATGATAGGAAGCCAATAGACAATTCCAGGCTCCCCTAGGTCTCTCTTTAAAAGCGAGCTTTTCGTATGGTATTTACCATAATTAGTTCTAATTTTAATATTAGTTAAAAGTGATATTCACAACAAAGACTTCGCACGTAAACTCATCATGAAATAGAGGCTGACTTGGGGTCTGACGTGAACTCGGAAATGGCCTATTAGTAGAAAATACATGGTTGAAATGAGGAAGCGAACCCTATTGAACCCTAAACATTCGAGTCTAGCGTTTTTAGCTTGAAGTGCCAATGAAGTGAAATTTGTTTTTGCGTGTTTTTGAAGTTTGTTGGGTCGTGATTGCGAAATGACAAAAGAAATTTGTAAAAGTTCAACTGAAGTAATATTTTTGCCCTTTTTAAAACGGCCTAAAAATTCGTAAATCTTTGAGTCTTGGACTGGGACGAATTTTTGCTTGTGACGTAGAAAATGCCTCGAAGAACTGTGCTTCTCACACCACTTTTTAGCTCGATCGAAGTATATTAATTGAATTTCTGTGGGAACATGTCTAGCAGCGAGGAAGTTATATCCTTAACAGATCCGAGATAAACGAAAGTACCTGGATTTCAGCTCTTTGAACGAAATAGAAGATGTTGGAACTGTTCAACCTTATGCCAACGAGCCATGAGCCCACACAAGCAATGATGACGAAGACTACGAAGACCAACATGGTCTCTTTCCTGTTGTTGTGCGGGCATGACTGAAAGGCGAAGTCATCGTAAATAACTGGTGGCTAAACCATAGAGTAAGTATAGGGACTCAGGAGTAACTGCAGAATATTACTCAGCCACAAGCATCAGTGATCGGAAGCGGTACGTGGTTAGAAACATATTCAAGTTTGAAAGGAATTTTATGAAGTGGCTAGGCGGTAGGCGAAGAGAAGTTAATTTAACTCTCACAGCATTATTCAGTAAGATGGAAGTGGCTACGAGCTACGCAGTATAGGAATCGATTGAAGTCTGATCGGGGTACCCCGAAGTGGCTACCCGGTACGACCTATCTCTGGAGAGTCAAATTGTGGATAATGTGGCCAATTAAATTTTTTTTTATTGTTATAGTTTTTGTAAGTCAAAAAATGTTTAACACATGTTTTGAGGAAAGAACGGTTTCATCACTAAAAAAATGTTAAATGAATGCTTCAATCAAGTGTTTAATGCAAGTAAAGTTGGGAATAAAACGCTTCAAACTGGTGCACTGCAGTGTTTCCGATTGTCAGATGAATGAGTAAAAGAGATAACACATACAATATTGCGTTGGAACGCCACTAAAGATACAAAAAACTTTTATAAGCACTGCACTCGATCGACGAGCCATTTAAGGAGAAAGGCAATTCGTCCTTTAACTGACCTCCGACCCCACCATGTCAAGACGACTACATTGTCAAAATGCGCACACAAAGCCGGCTTTTTCACGGGAAGGAAATCTTTCCTGTGAATTCGGACAAACCAAATCCACTTCTGCGGTAAAGTTTGTCCTTTGAAAAATGATGCAGATTTATTCCCGGACTACCAGTTTGATTACAACAGTTTGTCATGTTTGAGTTACTAGCAGCGCAATAAGTCACTGAGA
>BLAZ01000409.1:452686-473944 GCA_014633955.1 Acropora tenuis | reverse complement strand
GGGGGGGGGGGGGGGGGGGGGGTCGACTGAGAGGTCTGGGAACGCGTTTGGAATATCGTCCTCAACATGTAACATGTCATCACCTCCAGTTAGTTAGTCAGTCAATGAGTCAGTCATTTAATTCGTTCGTCTATTAGTTTCTTCGTTCGCTCGTTAGCTAGTTCGTCAGTTAGTTGGTTCGTTATTTAGTTAGGGAGTCACTGAGTCAATGAGTGACGATCACCGAGTCTGTCAGTCAGATAGTTGGTCATTAAGTCATTTATCTTTTGTCTCATTCCTGTCTGCAACGTCTTTCTCTGTTCATTTTCAGGAAGCAGAAACAGAGCTGACCCCTTTAGCAGTTAGTTTTTTTTTCTTTTTCTTGTTCTTTTTTTTATGTGGCATTTTAAGAGCGTTTGTCATGCGGGATTTAAAGAAAAAATATCTCTCTTTCCGGAATGTTCTTTTTTTTCCCTTCTTCCAGGCTGGACTTGAAGAGTTACAGGATCAAAAAGTGGCTGTGACGAGAGAGAAAGAAAGAGTAGATCATGAGAACAAGAAGTTGGTGAGCAGTCGATAATCTTTTTGAGATGTCAGGTCAGCTTACTTAAGAGAGAATCCTCTTTGAGAAAAGTAGACATCACTGATGTTCTCGTAGAGTGCGAGAATCGATCTTGGAAGAGATATTGTAAAGGATAAGCCCTCAAACCCAAGACTTCTCTAATATAACAATAAAGTTTATGTTGGCGGGCATAAATATGTTTTGGGCCCGACTCAGACTCATTTTAAAATGAGTCTGAGAAATTGAGAAAATAAAAACTGAAAAAAAATGACAACAAAACTCTCTGAAGAATATTTTTTTCACCAGCGCTGTGAGAAAACGTCAACAAACTTTGAAATGGCTTCTCGATTTTGATTGGCTGTTTGGATCGTACGATTATTTGATTCTCATTTTTTATGGGTTTATTTAAGCGGGCTAAAATACATTTTAGCCCGCCAAATTCTCCATATTAGCCCGCAAAATGCGCCACAATGCCCGACAAAGTGATGATAATTGTCAATTTTCTATTCTCTATTGTGTTGGAATCTTTCTTTGAGACCTTCTTATTTACCATGAAATTTACGATGGCTGCTTTTTGTCTTGTATGCAAGGCTCTCTGCACAGTGTACTGAAGGTGCATCTGTTAAGCTGTAGGGATCGTTATTAAATGACCAGCTCCGTGTGCAGGCAAAAACAACCAGATGTCGCGCTGTGATTGGCTACCGGAGAGGGCAAGATAAACCGATGCTGTCCGCTCGGGATTGCCGTTTTCTTCTCACAACAAAATTTCGCCGAAAAAAGCGACATAAAGGCGTGGAATGCCATATAATAAATCCTTTACTGACCAAGCTAGTTCAGTCAGGATGGCTGGATATTAGCCTCGTTCTCAGAAATTTTGCGTTTTTATGTACCTCGACTTCGTCTCGGTCCATGAAAACGCAAAAGGAGAACTTCGCCAATATCCAGCTATCTTGAACTCACACTTGGTCAATAATAGATATTTATATCGATTTGTCGTTTATCTTGGTTTGGCAAAGAATGTTCTGGTTCATTCATGGGTGAATTTCTCAAACTTGCGTTCTCCGCCTTTCTGTCTTGTTGCTGCACTCAACACTGGAAGTATTTTCTCTTTCCTTTAGCTCGATAGAATTCGAACAAGTAGGGATGAAGTGCGTATGAGAACTGACGCAATAAATAGGTGAGATCATTGCAGTTATTTTTCGTCTGCAATCATTTTAAACACTCGATATTAGATAACTAGGATGTGAAAGCCAAAGCGAGACATTAAAAATGGGTCATTAAACAGGACCCATGAGTGACAGCTCTACCGAATGTTCTTTTTTTTATGAAATGATGGTAGTTTTAGATAATCTAGATAGATAGTAATCTTTATTTAACCACGGTACAATTCATCAGCAATATAAAAACCATATATAAAAATAAACAATAAAAAATTTGAAACCAAGCATAGATAAAACTATGTGAACTACATTAACTATCTACCCAAATATCATAAAATAAAAGCTGCTTTCCATGAATACCGTGTTTAGAGTAATGTACTAGATAACCTCTTTAATCAGTCGTTTGAATTGATATAGGGACTCTGCTTTCCTTAGTTCTGGCAAACTGTTCCACAGAACCGCGCCACTATAGCTAAAGCTGTTTTTGTAGTACTGAGTCTGTGCGCGGTTGCGGAACATTTACCTTATTCACAGTCTCTCAAACAATAACCAGATTCACGATGGACAAATTTCGAACAGAGGTACTCAGGTGCTAGTCCCTGTAGGGACTTTTAAGTCCCTGGTAAAATTAAAATTTAAATGGTATTTAAAAATACCATTGTTGCTCTTTCAATTTGCCTTTGAGAGACTAAGGATTTCCATCCTAAGAGTTCAAATAAATTGTTGACATCAGCGTCATAGTTAGAATAGGTCAAGACACGGGCTGCTCTGTTTTGTAGTTTTTGCAGTTTGTCCTGCAATGTTACTCTACGGTTTCCTCAAATAATATTGGAGTAATTGAAATGACGTTGTACTAAGGCCTGGTGAATAGAATGTAAGGCTCCGTAGGGGACAAGATACCTGACTCGCTTAATGGCCCTAATACAATACAATTTTGCTCTTTTTGTGCCATAACTGGTTCATTACCGAAACTTAAAGCATCAACATTCCATTTGCACCAGAACGACAAGAACAAATGAATTTTACCAGAAAGAGCAATCCGTGTTAATTTTTGGAAGATATCACGTCCAGATTTAATATCGTTGGCCAAATTTTCAAATTTCAGTCCTTTTCCATCCTTTTCGCTTTAAAATGCGTTCTGAACGCAAATTAACCCAATCCATGTTTTGAAATTTAATCTTCGCTAGGTGACCGATTAGTATATGTAATAGGAGTGCCGTCCAATTTTAGTATCCAGATTTTTCGCAAATTGGTCGGTTTGTTCAGAGCTGAAGTAAACGCAAGGGCGTAGCCAGGGGGGGTCCTGGGGTGCCCGTGGCCTTTTTTAACCAAACAACCTACGACAGGTGGCAAAATGCCTTGACGATATCTTAGCCATAGTGACAATCTGGTGAGTATCCTCACTTTGAAACAGTGTGACCCCTTTTAAAAAATCCTGGCTACGCCCCTGAGTAAACGTTGCAGCAAAAACTGTCCAAATCATTTTAAATTTGGACAGTTGGCAAGAACTAAAAAAAAGGATAGATCTGTTGGCAATATTCGATTTTGATGCAGCGAAATAATCAGAGTACAAATTCTTCAACATGTGTCAAACGGGACTCTTTAATAATCTCTTATGATGATATTTTTATAATTTGTCATGTATAGACACTGAAATCGTCTCCTAGAAGCGGACCGCTGCTAATGTTCTTTTAATGCAAGACTTGCCATTAGATAAACTTCGTTTGAATTTGGGTTTTGGTTTCATGCACTTATTCTGCCATCGCGGTGATTTCTTACAATTAGGCCAATAATTAATCGTCGCCCACTCACGACTTAGCAAACACTCTTCTACCTGTTAGGCTATTATTTGTCTTCACTTACATGAACAACTACAGTCATACCACACCAAAATGATTAATTGATTATTTCCTTCCTTTTGTTTTCTTCTGTTTTCAAGATAATTTGTCACGTAACTATTGCCTTTTATTTCGATTCTGTCATGGGCTGTCATGTTTAGTACTGGTTGCTTGCATTACCTTGTTAATATGTCCTCCCTCCATAAACCTGAGCCGATACAAGAGTTTTGACGCACATATTCTGCTGTCGATCGACTTAGACTAAGTTTGGCTGCCTTCACACCGTCAAACGAGTGTTTCCCTTTTATTACTTAAGATATCTGTATCAGTTCAGGCACTGCAATTGTCACTTGGTGAACTGTTAATGATAGGCATGCGTTTGATTGCATTTTGTGCGTTGTACAATCGCATTTTGAAATTAGAAAGGGACTCCCACTTCGTAACTGCTTTTTTTTTCAGCTTCAGTCTTTAACAATAAACGCCGTGCTTTTTGTTTGCCCTCTAAAAGAAAGTAAAATAAAGGATTGTTTACTGCTACATTCGCAATTACATATTGTACAAAAATCTGAAGTGTTCTATCTACATTGCCCCTTTGCTGTACTCTCACACGTCAGTGGATACCGCTCCCAAAACACGGTACTTCACCGAAGATAATCCTAATGAAATCCACGACAGAATTTAACGGCCACTTCGTCTTTGGGAAACGAGTACCAGCAACACTGCTACAATTGGCTGATACCTGGATTTAAATTTCTGAACTTTCCTTTTTTTGTAATTTTGTTTTTAGGTATGTGACTCTAGGAGGTAACGCGGCTCTGGAAGATAACACAGCTCGCCTACGGGAGCTGACAGACCGAGCAGATCAACTTAAAAGGGAGAAAGACGTCATTTCGAATAAAATCGATAAACTGAAGGAAGACATCGCTAATCAGCAGGTTAGAACTAACCACCCTTCATTTGTTCAATCAGAGTTTCTTAATTTGTAGTGAAGCCTTCTCTGTGATTTGGCTTGGTATCGACTAAACCATACAATTTGATGTTTTATTTTTTTATTAGTTTTTTTTGTTTGTTTGTTTTTTTTTTTTCAAGTCATTTCTTTGACTTACTGCATTGACAGTAAACTTCACGTGGAAACAAATGCGCACGTGGAGAGGGTCAACAAGCCTCGTGCATTTTTAATGGTGCTACGCTATTGCTCTGTGGCAATTTTACTTCTTTGTTAACTCAATCTTTTGCTTTAGGAATTTGAGTCCCATGTGCGTCTGTCCTTTAATAGGGCATAGCTGAGAGCCAATCGAAACCCGCGCTGAACAGAGTTTATATTCTATAAATTGCGATAGTGCCATTAACTTATGCGCCAAGGTCAACTGAGAGAGACAGACTCATCTAGTCTCTGATAGTCTACAGTGCAGACATATTTTAGAGCGTAGGTTTCATTACCTTGACCGCCATGTTGCTTTGATCAGGAAAAGACGTAAATGGTAATAGATCATATCTTCTTTCCTCCCCTGATCCCTACCGTCTTTTATTTCATCTAATGAAAATAACAAGGCTAACCTACACGCTGGAATACGCCTGCACTACTGGTCAGTCAGGGTTATGAAGCTAATAGCTAAAGCTAGAGTCAAATTTCCACCGTGAAGAGATAACAGGGCTGATGTTTCGAGAGTCCCTTCCCCGCCGACGGGGCACCACAGTTTCTTTAGAAACGAACCTTTCATTCGTGTAATTATTTATAACTTTCGTAGATCAGTGCACGCGAACTGGAGGACAATATTCAATTGAAAAGCACCCAAGAGGAAATTCTAAACATAGAGACCAAAATCGCGGCTGTAAATGAAGAATTGAAACAGTATGATGAGCATCAGGATCTTGTCAGGTAAGAATTTTAGGATTTTCAAAGATATTTGTTTCAACAGGAACTTACACCTCTATTGACTGTGAACACAATCTGTCATTTGAAATCCGCAGTAGACTTTCTTTCTTTTATTGAGTGGCTTATTTTTTAGTCTTCTTCGCCAAAATGCCGGCTTATGTGAAACGGTCTAAGTAACACGAAGCTGAAATTAAATTAAGATAAATAGAGAAGTATTTTGGTATTCACGTTAGGTAGCAGAGCGTCAGATATGGTATAGTTGGCTCACTTTCCCGCCTCATCCATATAGGAAGGAATGTAACCATTAATTATCACTTTGTAAGCCTTGAGTGCTCTAGTCTACTTATTGGATAGAGCACAACTCAACATAAATCGAGTTATTTCACCATTCTACCATCCTGTGTATGTCGGCTTCCTTGGACCACCACATCTTTTTTTTTTTTTTGCTTGTTTGTTGCAGTGAAAGCCAAGTATTGCAACAGACGTCGGATGAATTGCGAAAGGAAGTAAGTTCTGAGCCTCCTACCAGTAAGGTCGACATTGATAAATTTCTTTCGGGATGCAGTGCTGTGATTTCAGTTCTGACGGGCCATCACTCGCGCGGTCCTCAAACACTTTCAATACAGGAGTCTTTTGGAGCGAAAGAAGTCAGTATACCGCGTCTCGCATAAAACAGTTCTTGCAGGGCACATGCAGTAAACATATAATTTCTTATGAAAGAAATGTTATATGAAGTGCGGTGTTAAATGAAGATATGATCCTCGCACTTTGTCTCAAGAACTGTCTCAACCAACTGAGCATTTCTTTCATACGACATTCCTTCCACGGGAAAACATGAGCCCAACAAATTGACCTGCTCTCAACTGTGTGACTTCGTAGTTCAGTTGGTTATAGCACTGCACCGGCATCGCAGAGGTCATGGGTTCGAATCCCGTTGAGTCACCTGAATTTTTCAGGTTCATGAGACAATTGCTTAAATTGTCCAGCAAGTGCGAGGATCATATCTTCATTTGATATAATTTCTTATCAATGAAGGTAATAAAAACCGGTAGGATACTTTCTGGACCTCTCCTCCTTATAAAAATCCTTGTTACGGCCTTGAATTCTATCTTATGCGTTTCAGATTGCCCACTATGAGGGACGGTTGAAGGGCTTCGAGGAAGATGAAGAACGATGTCAAAGAGAATTAGGAAGTGACTTGTACAGAAATGCCGATGAAAAACATAGACACCAGGTCATCGATATAAAGGTAGATCCTAAAATCCTTTTATTAATGGTAATTTTTCTGTTTGGGAGTCCACTGCGATAAAGTCCCAGTGAAAATCCCATTTTCTCAGTAACATTTTCTACTGCTAAATTTTAATGAATCGAAGAATCTCTTTCAAATCCTTACCAGCAATTTTTTTTTTAATCTAATTCCCCGAACTTTGTTTTTTTTGTTGTTGCTGTAGTTGTTGTTGTTGTTTTCTTAAAAATTATCGTTTGTTCATTTGTTGTTGTTACTTATTCTCAGACCACTGAAATGGCAAATTCTGATCTGGATAAGTATTACAAAGCACTTGACAGGTATTTCTTTTTTCCTTAAGGTTTGTTTATTTTTTCCCCTCTCTCCGCTGTATTCTTTTAAGTCTCTAGCTATTTCCCCAGAACTTAGACCACTACCAAAGCTTTTAAGATCATAAGCAGTGTCCATAAATGGGTAATTAATTACTCGCCATCTTGGTAAACCTGTACATGTCCACACCAGGAAACAATTTTACATCTGACAAATTTCCATTTGCTTGTATATCTGGTTTATTTTAGGGCAATAATGCATTATCACAGCCTCAAAATGGCTGACATTAACAAGATCATCAAGGAGTATTGGATCAACACTTACAAAGGAAATGGTAAGCTTTCTTACTCTCGTCTCGCCTATCAGTATGAAGTAAAACAGATACTAAGGGGTATAGCTTTTATCACTTAGCAAAATTTACTGATTTGCCTTGCCTTTTCATTGTTATTATGATGCGATTCTCTCCGGTTTTCCGTTGTTTTTCTGGGTCTTTTCGGCCATGTCCCGACAACTTCGCGCTGCTAAGAGGCACAGCACTTTCCACATCATGTGATGGGTCCCAAGGATGGCTGACAACTGAGCATCTCCAAAAAAGTCAGGCAAACTTTATTTTCCATACCAAACCTTTGCATTCTTAGATGGCTATTACTTCCACTTTCTGGGCTCTGTAGAATCTCTTTAACTTCAAGCGCTAGTTCTTGATACCTTTCCACCTTTTCCTCCTCAGTAGTCAGGATATTTTGGTCAGCTGACACAGCCATGTCGATAAGTGTCTATTCCTGTGTGTCTTTGTGCACTACAGTAATATCTGGTTGGTTGTGCTTAAGCCTCTTCTCTGTACAGACAGTCTTGTCCCAAGTTATCCTGACTTTTCCATTCTCTGCAAGTGATAAGGGCTGATGGTCGCACCATTTCCGTCGTTACACTCCAACTCATACTTTCTACACAGCTCCCAGTGTACCCGCAGAGCCACCTTGTCGTGGCGCTTCCTGTATTCTCTTTGAGGAAGCTACCTGCACCCACTGAAAATATGCCATACTGTGTCAGTGGAGTCTCTGCAGAACCTACACAGTAGTGTTTCAGAGGTCTTATCCATGCCGAACTTGTTCTTAAGGTTCGCTCCTGGGCGGCAAAGATCAAGCCTTCAGTTCCCTTCTTTAAAAACTATTCCTGAGTCATCTCCAGGGCTCCTATCTAGCCACAGCTGAAGTTTGCTGGACAAACTCTCCATGTAGGGTTTTCTCCTTCCAGTTCCTGACTTTCTTCTCTTTCCTTCTCCTCTGATTGTCCTGAAGATTCTCTTCTTCAATAAGCACCTTATCCTTGAAAACCATTTGTAGCATTCTTTCGCAAGTAACCACACAAGGATTTATTCTCTCTCTTTACACATTCCTCAGTACCTATCAACCCTCTTTGCCCTTCTACCCTCGATAGTCTGGCAACATGTAGACAGCCATGCAATGGTAATATCTTCTTTATTCTTCTATCCATGTTAACCAGCTCATTTGTTGTACAATCCAAGATGCCTGCACTACAGCGTATTACCCCTACAGCCCAAACATGAATGCTTCCGATACGATTTCCACCAGTCAGTTTGGATCTACATAACTTGTTAACTCTCTCAATATATTCCGCTGTTACCTCACCTTTCATCTTGGTGCTAAGTGTCTGATCCAATTGAAAAATTCCAAGATATTAGTAGCCATTTTCCTAAACTTCCACGATGTGCTGATTATCTGGTACCTCTATTCCGCTGCTGTCCACCTACCTTCCCCTTCGCATTTCTTTGACAGCACACTTGTCTTCTTATTATTGACATGACAGCACACTTGTATTGTTATTGTTATTATTATCATTATTTGTCTACAGACATAGATACAATTGAAATTCGATCAGATGAGGAGGAGGGAAGCGGTGCAACCAAAACACGACGAACTTACAACTATAGGGTTTGTGACGTAACTTATTGCGCAGGTCGTTCGGTGTTGTATTTTACCGCCAGCAAAATGCTTGATTTTGCGAATATTTCCTATCTCGTTTTTACGGTCGAAAGAAAGGACCCTGAAGAAGAAGTTGAAAAACCGAGCTGCTGTTGGCTGGACAACTACCCACACAGACTTTGCTCCCTAAACCGTTTTTCCTTCCAGTTTTCACTGCCCTCACATGCAAAAGTATATTTTTCCAAGTCGGGCAAGTTCAAGTTCGTGTAATATTTATATTTCTTAGTCTATCTTTCTACGGACCCTTAGATAGTGAGGAATATTGAAGAGTTGCTTATTGACTTGTATGGACTGCATTTGTATGGACTGCAAATTACCAAATGGTAATGTGTTTCAAATGACCAGCGAAAGTTCACTGTTCACTTCTGGTTTTAGGTTGTAATGATTAAAGGTGACACTGAATTAGACATGAGAGGACGCTGCAGCGCTGGACAAAAGGTTTGTACACATCACTTTTCACTGAATCTGACCCGTAGAGATCCAGCGAGTTAAATGTCCGATAGTTGTAATTTTGGCACTTCTAAACACAGTAAAACAAAAAGAAATAGTTCAAAATCGTTACTAACCCCAACTCATCAACTATCAATTGCAAACTCTTCGACTGAAAGACGCAGCAGGTGCCAGGGAGTGAAAACAGACTTCAACTATAAAAAAAGAAAAAATAAAAGAAGAAGAGGAGATGGGAGGGAAGGAAGCACCCTATTGATGAGAGCCTTCCCTTGATTGGCCGGAGGCATAAATTGATGATGACAATGATGATGATAATATTCGGATGATCTTGATGCTTAGCACGAAATCTCATTCACGGGTCCAATTCTGCAGCCTGCTAGTAAGTTGAACCGAAGGCTGAAAAATCAGCAATAGGTTGTTGAAGCACTTCCAAAATTTAGTTTTACTCAATGGTGATAAACGTCTTTAGTCTGTGAAGTTCACAGGACGAAAACAGAATGCATCTCGCTAATTCTGTTTTAAAATGTCAGGTTTTAGCTTCCATCATCATAAGGTTGGCCCTAGCGGAAACATTCTGCCTCAACTGTGGCATTCTAACTCTGGATGAACCTACAACCAATTTGGACGAAGATAACAACGAGAGTCTGGCCAACCAATTGGCGTCGTAAGTTTGAATGTCTGTGATGCTTGTAGGGCCTGTGCATATGATAGCAGTTGTTCCGGGTAGGTAGGTTCACCCTTGCCGCCCGAGTTAATAGAGAAAGCTGGCGTTCACGTGTATTTTTGCCGCCTCAGGGCGCTGTGATTAGGTGTTGTAATAATGCACTATGGCTAAGTAATCCGAGAACACCAATTCATGGGGGTAGCCCTACTCAATCATTTCAAATGGGCTTATGTAAACACAACTTGTACCTACCATTTATAACCAGGGGCACCCTACCTTCAAGATAGGTGCACTCTGTCTCGAACGTGAAACGAAATGTCTGAAACAAAGGAGAAGGGTTACCATACCAACTACGGTAACCCTACTACATAGGGTCACTTTGTTTTTTTTAAGAAACATTAGCTTCATTTTTTCATGGCAAAATTAAAGAGCAGGTTGGACACAAAAGACACTGTCCCTACCGCCTTACGACCAGCCCAGTTCCTTTATGCATGGTAGTTTTTTCCTGCGCTCTGAACACGATATAGGCAATTGCTGGAAATTCTGATTGGTTCATGGCGCTGTTTTTCTCCGTGTGATTGGTCGGAGAATTTACTTTGGTGTTTTTTTTTGTTCTTTCAACACACACATTCCTTTACGCCCTTAGAGGACCAAACTACATTTACATAAAAGAGTTACAAACGCACTCACACACACATGGAAGTCACTATGCGACAGAATGATGCCTTATGAACTAACATCAATTAAATAAAATTAATTTTCCGCCTATTATTAAAATACTCTATTTTTTATGTTTCGTACAAAGATACTTCTCTGTTTCATAATATAATTTAACTTTCTGCTGAAACCCTTCAATATCCAATTTGGAAGTTCTTTTGCCCTTCTGTATCCCCATAGAGGAAATTTCCCTAAGATTATTAAATAATTCAGTTGAGGGCATTCTTTTGTTGGAATACCAGTGACGATATCCTTCACCCTAAGATTGATCTGGAGGTCTGTTAGCCTCATAAAGGGCCTCAATTGCAAATTCTATTCAAAGTGATTTTGCATATTGACAATTAAATGGTGCAACGTTTCCGAAGCTTGTTCGCAGAAATGAAGCCTATTCTATGCAGTTTTAAGTTAGCATAAGGCACAGAGTTTAACACTATGGACTGAAAAGCTTTGACTTATAGTTCAAAAGCACTAGTTTAGTTGAACTAAATGCGGAAATAGGAAAACCTGTTCCAAAGAGTTATCGGTTAATTCAAAATCTCTCTTTACCGTTTGAGCATAAGTAGCAAGTCGCATCTTTTTTACCACAAAAAGAAAGTAATAATCTCTAGAATTTTTTTTCCGTTCACATCTAGAAAACCACTACCGATTTTGAAAGACGGGTTGGAGGTAATTAAGTCTCGGTGGAAAACTGGGTTCCTCAAATCAAGCGGAACAGATTGACGAGGACCAATCCATTTTAAAATGTTTGACTTTTCTATGTTTTTTCCCAAATAGCTCATAAGATTCAGTAGTCATAACGTTATAATGAAGATCGTTTTCGGTCAGAATCCCACAACTTAAATATCTTTTGTAAAACACCTATCTTTTTTATTCTTATGTTCCGATTATTCCAAATCGCATAACATGAACATTATCTTCCGCGTTTTTTTCACGAAATTGAAACCACCATTCTAATAGTTCCGACTAAAATAAGGAACTGATGGTAAAATATCTATTGTTATCACTTTGTCGGGCATTGTGGCGCATTTTGCGGGCTAAAATGGAGAATTTGGCGGGCTAAAATGTATTTCAGCCCGCTGAAATAAACCAATAAAAAATGAGAATCAAATAATCGTACTCATAGCCTAGCGGCTCGGGCTAAAATGAGTCTGAGTCTGGCCCAAAACATATTCATGCCCGCGAACATAAACTCTATTGTTATAGTATCATAGATGCAACTAATTTTAAACCAGAAACCTGTCGAACGATCTCCAGCAACTCGTAGAAATCATACGCTGAATCTACATCTGAAAGAACCACAGTAGCATTATCAGCAAATTGGAGAATTTTTGTTTCTTCTACCACAATTCCTTTTACCGTTTGGTGTTGATTTTCCGGCAGTTGTTTGAAAACCGCTCTATAAGTGGAGTTTTTCCATTCCAAAGGAGCCAACATGAAGGCTAAAAGGAGTTTTTCTTCTCGCCTCAACAAAAAAGCTCCAAACAAGTTCGCGTGGGATGTTGGAATTGAACTGCCATCCCATGTTGACAAGGACTTCAAAGCTTCAAACAGTTGTCTGTAGCTGTCGCTGCTTAGCAATAGGTGTTCGGGCTCTACCCATGCGTTGCAAACATCTTAAAGTTTAATGCGATAGCTTCATGCTCCTTGTTTTCCTTCCTTTATTTTCTTTTATCTATATCTTTTTTTCTTTTTTGTTTTTTTTTTTTCGTAGAATCATTAAAGCTCGTCATCAACAAAGAAACTTTCAACTTGTAGTCATTACAAATGACGAGGAATTTGTGCTAAAGCTCGGCAGGGCTGACTTTGTAGACTACTACTTCCGGATCAATAAGGACGACAGGTACTTTGTTCACAGATCGTTCTTTAAATAAGCAAATAATGACACCAGAGTTTTCAGATGATACTTGTCAGGCTTTTGGCGATATATAACCTCATTCAAAGGGCCTGTCTTCTTTGAAACAAGCCGGAAGATATATATTCGCGTAAACTTGGCGGAGCAAAAGCATGATGGAGTTGAATTCAGGGGCCTGATTCTCGAAAGTTCAGAGAACTTTTCGTGCCCGAAAAGCAGGTTGTCAAACTTCAACAACCTCCTTTTGAAAAGCTCTCCTTTTAACATGTTTTTGGTGTGAGAAAAACCAAGAGGATGATAGGGAAGTTTAATGGCTTAGAACCTCGGCGTTGTGAAGATTCAAAAGGAATTATGACACCCGAAATAGACCCAGAAAGTTTTGCAACTTTTCAGGCTCTAGGGGACAAATCCAATCAATTCTCCTAACGGAATTCGAACCCGAAAAGTTGCCTAACACCCTACTTGCCTACACAACAGGCGTTAATAGAGAGTGCATATTGGAGCTTGTGGTGCAACGGACGCGGGTAGTTTTTTTTTTCCTACCGTAGCGTGTGACTCCAATATGAGCTCCCCTTACCCCCACTCTATAACTTCTGTTGTGCAGGCTAATACCAATCAATGAATCCCTGCCAATGGACCACGCCTCGCTCTTTTTTCCTCTGACCCATGACGTGGTGGACTCTATAAAGAGCTCTTTGAAGCAGTCTTAATTTTCCGTTGATTTGTGATAACGAAGTCTTCTAATGTTGTTTTCGCTTTCGTAGCGGTTACTCGAAGATTAAGAAGGAGAGTGTGGTTGCTGAAGAGTCTCTTGGATTAATTAGAGGGGATTTCAGTCGGGCTGCTCAAGTGTTGAAGCTCAGCGTTTGATGCACTTTTTGAACAGTGCTCACGATCTGTCGTTGTTGCCGTTATTATTATCACTTGCTTACATCGAAGCACGAATAAGAGTAACGAAAACAAAGTAGAGACATATCTATATTGCTTGTAAATTTATAGTTCTTACCTGTTGGAGATGTTGTAATTTTTGTAAATAATTTTTATCATTATTATAGAAATAAAGTTATTACTAATACTAACGAAAACGAAGTACTCCCACCTTTGTCTCACCTTGTTAGATTATGATATTTACATCATTAATTGCGTTGCCATTTATTCTTTGAAAGAAGATGAATTACTTGTGTCAAGACTTTAAGAAAGTGTTGGCTCCACGTCAAAAGTCTATGACCCAGACTTTACGATCTGTGATGGAATATGGGTCATCAGTATACGGTCTTATGTATTCTTATAGAACGGCCATACATCGAATGCATAAATGGCGGCATCATCATACTTTTATATAGATGCTAATTAGACTGACCAACCTCATTTTTGTGTGAAAATTCTTTTGAATTTGTCGCTAGCTGACGAGGTTAGTGACCCTAATTGGCACAAAGATAAAATAATAATTCTTTGGCAGCCATTTATGCATTCGGTGTATTGTTCTTTCTAAGTAAATGCAAATTTCGACCGGTGCCTTGATTTTGCAATAGTTACGAGCAATCCCTTGGGCCAACGCGTGTTTTCTTTGTTCCTCTGATCCCCACCCTCATCTATTTCATTTGATGAAAATAACGTGGCCAACCTATACGCTGAAATACGCCTACTGGTTAGTCAGGGTTGTGGAGCTAACTAGTGTGCTAAAATTAGAGTGAAATTTCCTTGGCAAAGAGAGCTGACTATTCAAGCGTTAGCCGTTCGGCACTCGCTCGTTAAACTCCCCTCCCCCCTCCCCCCTCCCCAACCTCCCGACGGGGCACCACAGTTTCTTCACAAACAAACCCTCTAGTCATTTAATTATTTTTATTGTATGAACTGGAGTGCTTTATAGGGATTTCCACCACTGAAGAAAACCGTATCACCATACGTAAAAAATTACGATAATTGTTCACGCGTTTGAGATACCCAATCAGCTGCTGACGCGTCACTCGCTCTATTTAGTGCCATGAGTTCTCTTTTTGAAATGTGAATAAAGTCGGCTTCTTCTTGTTAGTAAGGTGCTTATGTAATAAACAAGATAATGCACGATTGCTTGGAGAGGTGGAATTCCTCTTCTCGTGTTCATCTCGATAGCCGACTCATTCGCTGCACTCACTCGTGAGATATCGAGTTGAACACTGGAAGAGAAATTCTATATCTCCGTGCGTCCATGCATTATCGGGGACACCGTCATTAAACCTTTAGAAAGCGTCCAGAACCTTGGGTCCTGGTTCGATGCTCATATGCGAATGAATGTTCACATAGGCAAGATTTGTAGCAAGGCTTTTCGCGGACTATGCAACATAAGACAGATCAGAAAATTCCTTACTGTGCAATCCACAAAGACACTGATCCATTCCTGTGTATCTTCGCACCTCAACTACTGTAACGCAGTCTTATTTGGTCTTCCAAAATATCAACTCGATTGTTTACAGAAAGTCCAAAAATGCCACGGCTAGAGTGATTTTTCAGATTGCGAAATTTGATCATATCACACCCACTCTTATCGCATTACATTGGCTTCCAGTAACGTTTACAGTTCAGTTCAAATTGCTCCTTTTTGTTTACAAGTCACTACACAACTATTCTTCATTACAGATCTTTTATCCCTGAAACCAGCTGTCAATTTTGATCTTCGTTCGTCTGGAAAATCGCTTCTGTTCGTTCCAAAAGTCAACTGCGCTACACTTGGGGATCGGGCCTTTGCCCATGCTTCACCTGCTTTATGGAACTCATTGCCATTGACTATAAGAGCAAGTAGCAGCCTTGCCATTTTTAAAAAGCAACTTAAAACATTTCTTTTTAAGAAAGCTTTTAATTTGTTGTAATAGTTCTTATGTTTAGTTTTTTAGCTTTTACCATAGCATAACATATCATTGCTGTAATTATGGCCTTTAAATTTTAATTTTATCTTAATGTAAAGCGCTTTTGAATATTTTTCTATAGTTTTAACGCTATACAAATTTATTATTCATTCCTTCATTCATTCATTCATTTTTGTCTTCCTCACGAAAATGCCGGCTGGGGTGAAACGGACTAAGTAACATAACTGAAATAGAAAAAAAAAAGCGTCAGGTAAGTATAAGAAATGTGATATGTATAAGGTATAAGAGAGTCAGATGGTATTTTAAGCACAATTGCTCGCCTTATCCCATGTTTGAGTAGTCCACTCATTAGAAAGACCACAAGTCGACGTACAAATGAGGCGAGTTCTTTAACCATTCTTCCATCCTGTGCATGTCAGTTTTAAGGTTTCCCTGAAAAAAATCTCCATCTTTTTTGCTTGCTTTGTTTGTTTCAGTAAAAGGCAAGTGTTGCTAAAGCGCTCGGATGAATTGCGAAAAGATTCCTTGCCTAAAGATTCCATGCCTAAAGATTCCTTGCCTATTACCAGTGAGCACTGAGGTCGACATTGATGATTTTTTTTTCGGAAGGCAGTGCTGTGGTTTTTTGACAGGCCATCACTCACGTGGTCCTTAAACATTTCCAAAACAGGAAAGTAGTAACCTCAGGAAATTGTTACATTTCGTAGTCTTTTGGAACGACAGAGGTCCGCAGACCACGTCTCGCATAAAACTGTTCTCGCAGGGAACATGTCGCTATTAACTTGCATCTCGGGCCTTCAGTTTGAACTTAATTTTTTACCATTTTGGTTTTGACTTGGGGCCAGAACCCCCCTTCACCTTTTTCAAGCCAAACTGTTGTAGCTTTTACAGCAAACACATAAATACTAATCAATCAAGGTAATAAAGCCGATATTCTCTCGACCCCTTCTTCGGCGTTTCAGATTGCCCACTATGAGGGACGGCTGAGAGGCTTCGAGGACGATGAAAAACGATGCTAAAGAGAATTAAGAAGTGACTTGTACAAAAATGCCAATGAAAACCATAGACAACAGATCATCGCAAAGAAGGTACATCCTAAAGTGCTTTCATTGATGGTAATTGTTCCACTTGGGAGATGACTTCGTGAAAAGCCCCAGTTTCTCATAAATATTATTGTACTGTTAATTTTCATGAATCGAAGAAGTTCTTTAAAATCCTTACCAGCAAACAATTTTTTATCCATTTCCCAAGAACTTTTCTTGTTGTTCTTGTTTTTAGCGGACGATTTTTATAGCCATGACGTCATCGACTGTCCGTACCTACGTACCTCCGTCCGTCCGTCCGCCCCCTCATGTAAGTCAAACGTGAAACCTCGCACTGTTACAAGTTTGCAGGCGCAAGTTAATGACCATAAACAAAAACTTAATAATGAGGAGCTCCGCTTTTAGGCTTGGCTAAATCTATATATTATTATCATTTATTCATTTGTCGTTGTAATTTATTCCCAGACCACTGAATTGGCAAATTCCGATCTGGATAAGTACTACAAAGCATTTGACCGGTATTTCTATTAATTTGTTTTCCGTCTCTCCGCTGTGTTTCTTCAAAGTCTCTAGCCGTTTCCTCTCTCAATGCCCAGCTCTTAGACCACTACCGTGTCTTTTAAGATTGTAATCACTTTGTAAATGTGTAATTATTTACTTCCCACCTTTACAATGTACATGTGCACACCAGTAAGCAATTTTACATCTGACAAATTTCCATTCGCTTGTGCATCTGTTTTATTGTAGGGCAATAATGCGTTATCACGGCCTCAAGATCGCCGAGATTAAGGGTTTTACTTTTGTTCTCGCCGCTTCGATAAGGATCCTAACACGTTCACGTAAGATGTTGGAATTCAACTGCCATCCCATGTTGACCTAGACTTCAAAGATCCAAACTGCTGTTCTGGGTGTACGCAAGCGTTGCACACATCTTAATGTTTAATGCGACAGCCTCAGGCTTTTTGTTTTTCACTTTCATTAATTTTGCGGTATTAATAGTTACCTATTTTCCATTATTTTCTTTTATCTTTAAAGGCCCACATTCACCCAAAATGCACTGCGCTTCGCGCCCGTCAAAACTGAATTTCGTGTGACACGAAACTTAAAACTTCTAAGATGTTATCATCGTCTTTTTTCATTAAAATTGGATCCTGCACTTATATTTTAATCCGCCTGTGTAAATACGTTCCCTCTTTATCATTCTATGGTTTTACCTGTGTTATTTTGTATATATTCGGTGTATATATATAAAATTAGTCGTTTGAAGCTGAAGAGTGCGAGACGAGATGGCGGCCTTTTCGAACAGCTTGAGTGTGTTGAGCCAATCAGATCACGCGTTTAGACAATAAAGAGAGTCAAAATAAAAACAAACGACCGCAATGACTCTTGGATGAAGGTGGGCCTTAAATTTTTGCTTGTTTTTGTCAACTTGTGGAATTGCGCATGCGCAACATGAATTATCGTGGGTAAAGGAAAATGTGTCGCTTGGTCGTTCCATGGACTGTAAACAATATGCAAATAAGGTACTTACTTTTAAATTGCTGTCCATCTTTATCGAAGATAAGTTGTTTTAAAAGGTCTAAATTTAAAGGCGTACGCTGAGAAAAATCTCGGCCACCGAAAATGAGAACATCAAGAATCGCAAAATCGATGAGTGGAACAAGTTTTCGCTTCATGTAGACTTTGTATTGATAATGCCACGTTCGCCGCTTTTTAACACGCGCACTCACCAATCCTTGGTTCACACGGGTCTTGTAAAGTTCTTGATTATTCCCCAGTAGTGCTTGAAACTTGCTAAAAGCTCATTGAATACCTTAGAGCTTCTTAAAACAGTCTTATTTTGGAGACATCGGAAAGTTTTAAAAGCTCAGCTGATTTTCTGTGCAAAATTTAATTGAACGCAGTCGTTCAACTGGAATTTTTATGACCTGCGTGTACTGAGAACAAAATATTAACAGTGCTTGTAATGAAAACAAAGCATTTACCGTACTGGACTGCACCGCGAACATTTGAATTGCCGTCTTATCCTAATGTTACTTTGTTTCTTTCTTGCATTATTAGCGAACACTCAACTACTGCTCGAACTCTAAATATGACAATCAATCACAAAATTCCCTAAACCAGATAACATTAAAAATGATCAAAAAAATAACTTAATTCATCTCTCCAATTCAAGAGTTTGCTCACAGAGCACTTTGATTTTGCTCTGTTTCGTTTTTCTCACAGAATTATTAGAATTCGTCAGCAACAAAGGAACTTTCAACTTGTAGTCATTACACATGACGAGGAATTTGTGCAAAACCTCGGTCGGGCTGACTTTGTAGATTACTATTTCCGAATCTACAAGGATGACAGGTACTTTATGCACCTATCCGTTCTTGAATTGTCAGATGATACGTCTCAGCATGCTGGCAATATTCCAATCTCATTCACGGGGATATAGCTTCCAACCTTATTCACGGGGATATAACTTCTTTGAAACAAGGCAGAAGACAAGTGCGTAAAACTGGTGCCACTTTGCAAAGCTTGGTGGATTTGAATTCAGGGGGTCATGGAAGACAAATCCAGCCAGTTGGCCGAGCTGAATTTGATTACCTAAACAGTCGCTTGCAAAAAACACCCCTGAACTAGCCTACACAACAGGCCTTAAATAAGGGTGTTTATTGGAGCGTGTGGTGCAACCGACGCGGATAGGTTTTCTTCTTCCCTCTCGTTTGTCTTGCGCTGAACCATAAGCCTCAATAAGACCCCTTCCTTCACCGCAAACTACTGTTGCGCAGGACACCTAGCCAATGGAACCCTACCAGTGGACCAAACCAATCTTTCTTCTTTTTCTCGTTCCAATTTGCTCTCACCCATGACGCGGTGGACTATATCAGTTCTTTTAGCAGTCTTAAATTCCAGGTTAGGATTTCTGATAACGATGTCGTTGGTGTTGCTTTTGTTTCCGTAGTGGTTACTCGAAGATCAAGAGGCAGACCGTGGCTGCTGAAGCGTCTCTCTTGGATTAGAGGCGATATCATTTGGACTTCTTAAGTGTCGAGAGCTCAGCGTTTGATGCACTTTTGAACAGTGCTCACGATCTGTCTTTGTTGTCATTGTTATTGTTATTTGTTTACCTATAAGTACAACAAAGAACGAATAAGAGTAACAATGACCAAAGTACTCCTACATTCGTCCACCCACCATGCTAGATAATGATGTTTGCATCATAAATTGGGTTTAATTTGCCGTATTTTCAATATATTTTGAGTAACATTGCGTTAACGCCAACTCGATTCTTTTGGACTGACTTGGACAGAATCAGTAATTCAAGTGAAACTGAAAATTCCAGATTTATGAACTGTGGCTTTCTAGGACTCCTGTAGTCAAACTTTAAAGATATGTGTAGCACACAAAAAAGCATTTGTACCTCGGTTTCAAATAAAGGAAAGAACTACAATGAATTCTCATGGAAACATCAAATGAGTCCACGAGAGTTGTCGGGCTTGGAACTGCGAGAGTTGATAATTCTCGTTAACTCTCACCTACTCTCAGCACCACACCTTGTTTAATTATATTACCTGTTTAATCCAAACGAAATGTTTCCACGCTGAGTGGAATTCGAGTATTCCTATCTAATCCCAGATTGAGGGCTTGAAGATAGTCAAAAGTGGAATCATATCTCTGTGTTCCTTGTAGGTAAAGAAACTTAACAGCTTGATTCCATCTAACTTCGTCTTGTGGGCCAAATGAAACTAACCATTCATTTGGAATTCTCTCTGTTGCGAATGATGTATCCTTGTATGCAAGAAGACTGAAAAAGTCAGTCATTCGAGATCGACGGACATAATTTTGAAACTGGCGAATTATCATGTCGGCTTGAAAGATCTCTTCCTTGCAAAGGTCTCTCTCCTCGAATTTTTCCAGCAGTTGAAACAGTTTTCTGGTGTCTCCAAGCACGTGTCTATGTTTGCGAAGAATTCTTTTAATGTATTTATGGATATGACGTGATATCATGTTAGTTGAATAGTGATTGAAGAGAATTTCGCTCAATCTTTGCTTCTCTCTACTTAATTCATTTTTGACGGAGACCGGAATCGTGACATGGCTTTTAATAATTTTGGGCACTTTCATAGGAGTGGTGTTTATGTAGCGTTCCTGAATTCGTCGTCGCATGACTTCAGTTTCAGTTCTTTCCCATCCGTTTAAACTGTTTTCAAATAGTTGCGACAACTCTGAAAATGCACTTCTAACGTCATAAATATTTTTAAGGACGGCCTCAATGTTAGGCAACTCTCCTGGGACCAATTGGGTATTTATAAACTTTCCAACATTTGACTCAATTATCCTCAGAAACTCACTCTGCAATTCTTCTCCGTGTGGATTAAAACCATTTTTGTAATAATCGAAATCACTTGCTGTTCATTGACTAATGTCGCTTTCGTAGAACCACTCACTTTTAGAGTTCAATGTATCGAATTTGAAAGGATCAAGGAAGCTACCACAGAAGTGCTTGTAAAGCAAGTGCAGCTCAGCTTTGCGATTGGGATAAGTGAGCACGCCTCCTTGTTTTTCAATCAAATCAGCTATCTTCTGCCATGGATCGCTTTCGCCGGAAAGATGGTCTCTCATGATATTCAACTTTGCGAGATAAAGAGGCCTCATTCCATGAACATTTGAACAGTTCACATTGATACCAAGAACACGTTTACTATTCAACAAAGTTTTGACTAAACC
>BLAZ01000409.1:440186-442686 GCA_014633955.1 Acropora tenuis | reverse complement strand
CCCGCGTGGTTTATCACGCCGGTAAACCATAGAAAGCGTGCTCTATTGCTTTTATAAAATTACTATTAGTTTACCGGCACAATAAACCATAGGTTTTTAACCAATCAGAACGCGCGTACTATCTTAGTTATTTTATAAATATATAAGGTTATAGTTATGGATGTTGTTGAGAATGGCTTCTTTCCATTAAGTAAGTTGGTTGCCGTATCTTGTTGTCGCTATCGTTTGTTGCTTCATCCATAGAAGTATTAGAAGGGACACGGCTATTATTGCTATCACGCATCATTGAGGAAACCAAGTGGGCGTAGGGCATTGTTATTGGTAGTATTCTGGAGTCAGCAAATATTGGGGCGCCTTGAGCTTTGTTATCCACGAAATACGTTAATCGGAGGGCTGGTTTTTGTAAAACTAGAACCCTTTTAGATGAATGTTAGCAGCTTGGCCCCAGGTTTTGAGGCCATAGGAAATATAGGGTTCGATTAAGGAGCGGTAGATGTTAAGAAGAGTAGCAAATGGGACAAGGTGTTTTAATCTAGCGATTATGCCAATTAAAAAAAATCCTTTACTAATTATTGATGAGATATAATCACTATGATAAAGTACCTCCAGGAGACATAATTATCTATTAGGATTCCTGGCTACTTTAGGGTTTAGGGTTAAGGTTTATATTTTATTGTTCTATCAATACACTCTAGTGTTTAGTGCGGCTTGTCCCAAGCAAAACATTGGTTCCCACTTGATCAACGAAGTTAAGTCCTGTTGAGCAGGGTTATATCTAGATCGCTCTGGACGTAAGGCTGGCGTTGTGGTCTTCCTTAACCTCTCTCACCTCTGCAAAAAGTACGTGGGCTGACTTTTAAGCCGATCTCAACCTGATATGAGGGTTTTCCTCCCTCTCCAAAATCAACTCAGCTAATTACATCTGGCTGGGGGCTGTGCCCCAGGGTCAAACATGGACCATGGAGCAGCTGCCAGGAGCGCCTTTCATTTGCCTTCGGCTCGATCATGTCCAGCTGTGTTAATTGCTGTACTTTGCGCCGATCAGCCTAGCGACTTTACTTTACTTTTACTCCGTTTCAAATCGTTATCAGGTATTTCCAATCGAAAAATGCTGTCGGGTTTGTGTTGGTAATGATGGCAAATATAGTTAGATTTACTTGTGTTTAAAGAAAGTGTTTGCGTCTAACCAAGAGTTCTTCATTAACAACGAATAGCAAATAAATAGCAATCACAAATTTGGGAGCAGCGGCATATATCGTGAACATACATCAAAAAGAGAAGGGGGCAATGTACAGACCTTTGAGGGACCCCGAAAACCATCCGTTCTTTATATGACACAGTTAAACCAATTTGAGTAGATTGTGTCCTGTTCGACAAGAATGAAGAGAAACAGCTACTAATTATTCTTCTTACTCCATAATAATTTGATTTTTGTAATAAGATTGGGTGATCCACTATATATCCACCATATCTTCTTTCTTGAATTCTATAAAATGTCACAAAAGAATAACTTTGGATCAATAGTACTTTGCTTTTCATCTTGACCATAGTTAATAGATAGTTAATAGTTAATAGTTAATTAACTATGTCTTAACCAAGCTTTTGCTAAGGGTGACACGTTTGAAAGCACGTACTTATGAGAAGTAACATCAAATAGATGGCATTTACGCATGCCCATTTTATGAAAAAGAAACTAAGAAGAGAGTCGGTATTTTGAAAAAGACATCGAGAAATCGAATCGGAGAGGACATTTAAGACATCAGATTCTAGGCTAAGGGTGAAGATTGATTTTGTCCGTGATTTCTTTGTTAACTTTTAATTATCTAGTTCTAAATATCAGGCTGTGTTTGAAAATAACATGATGTTATTTGACATCAGCGAGAGGGTTATTATACTCGATATGCACAACTTTCGCCCAGTGAGTCGTTGTTGTTGTTTTTGTAAGCTCTATAAGGATTTAAATTCTCTCTTTGTTTGTGTTTCTTTTTTTTTTCTTTAACGACTTTCTCGCTCTCATTTTGAGGTCGTCGTCTCCCTGTTTGAACGTAATCAATACAGACTACTAGACATTCATCTTCTTCTTCTTTCGACGCGTTTGCCAGCGTGCTTATAAATCTTAGTAGAAGTAGAAGGTATGATCTAACTTCCACTAAAGTCAACACCAAGAGCCAGATCACGACGGGTCAAATTTCATTGTTCAATGGTACACAGCAATGGACGGTTCTTCTGTTCATTTGCAACAACAGAATAAAAACATCTGGAGCTGCATTAGTCCAGTCCTTAACTCTCCTTTCTTCCCGCCCCATATAGGAGCGGGAAGAAAGGAGAGTTCAGGGACTGGACTAGAGCTGCATGGGTTTCGATGTTATTTCTCACCAGTTCTGCGGAAGATCCGCCAGAAAAGGTTACGACCCTATTGACGAATGGGTAGGAGGGTTTGATGGGAGAGATAAAAGGGAGCTTTGGAAAAGCATATCTCTTTTCGTTTTGGAAAAAAAGT
>BLAZ01000409.1:418412-420098 GCA_014633955.1 Acropora tenuis | reverse complement strand
ACTGATTAACTTTCTATTCTCCGTTCTGTTGCCCTCTTCCGAGATTTTTTTTATTAGGATTCAAAACGACTAGGAGAACAGAAGCTTCTGGGATTCCAATAATGTGAAGCTGAAACGCCGCCTTGTCTCAGCTTATCATTGAAGAGACTCGTTCAATAAGAGCTTAGCGAATTACGCACTTACGTAATGTGGTCTTATATCAATAACCCCGAGCCTTTGAGGATCAGTGCTTCGAACGCTGTCAACATTCAGCTCCACCACATACGTGAATCGAGGCCAGGACATTTCCAATATTGTGTCCCAGTATCTAAAAAAAGTTTCAAACGGAAGGGTTAAAAGTTCCGGCTCAGTGAAAGCGGAGTTCCTTGCAACCACCGAAGGCTCTTACTTTTGGCCAGTACGATCTCGCGTGTTTAAGATTTCAGTCTAAAACCATGCTGACCAGACGAAGGGTTCCCTGTAGCAGGATAAACCTGGGGTCTTCAGATAATTGAGGACGTGCATTAGGAGGGATATAAAACTGACAAAAGCGATACAAAGACAATCAGGTAGGAGAACGTTTAAGCGAAAACGCCTGGCAGAATTTCCAAAGTAATGAAAAATCATCAATTCTTTACATATAATCTGTTGGACCTACTTGTCCAGAGCTGGAACGTTTCTCTTGTGCATAAGTATTCTGTAACGGTGAACTAAGTGAATGCATAAAAATATCCCAATTGCGTCAAAACAGCTCTCCAAATATGTTTCCATTTGTTTCTGTTGATGTGAAATAAAAGAGGGGACTCCCATTGAGAAGAAAGAAATGATGCAAATAGAACAGGTTAGTTCTAGGTGTAAAGCAAGGTTCCCTCTCCATTTCTTTCACACTCTCAAAATTACGCAGGAGCCATAAGGCTTCACTCAGCATTTAACCTTTGCTCGGGTAAAATTAGCCTGCACGAAAAGCATTCTTGGGCCCCTTGCTTGCATCGCGCGATGCAAAACAGACCCCAACTAGCGCCCCGGTCCAATAACGCCTCAGTGTAGTACAGGCTAGGAGGAAAGATCTAAACAACCATCAAACGATGCAACGTTGTTGGGGAGACGTCGAAATACGTGGGAGAAGGGTAGCTTTGTTTCAGGAAGTTATTTCCTTGATTACTTTGAAGCTCGAAAGCAAGGATTACTCACCAGAAAAAGCGAAAGTGTTTTTCCAAATACTACCGTGAACAGATCCTTCGCTGTGTTGTTTTGTGCCATGAAGAAATCGGCTAAAAATAAGTATTCCCTGCAACTGTTGTCAAGCAATGCAAAGTGCATGCTGCGGAACAAACTCTCAAACGAATACTGAAAGACAAAAATTGTAGGAAAAAAAAAACGCTCATTGCAGTGAAGGAGCAAAAGGACATCAAGATGTATACGAAATGAGCTGATTCATCAACAGGTGAGAACAATCAAATTCACAGACATTTTTTGTAGCACTGACAATCAGATTTTATGAGCCCGCATAGTAATCAATTCATAAAATCAGTCTTTCCTCAGAAAGTGATTACTATGCACTCATTAACGGTCAATATAAAAATGTCAAGGCTACATAATTAGATAGCCTACAGGATATAACCATGTACAACAGTGTGTTCTAAAAGTTGAGGAGACCATGAGAGGGGAACCTTGGCAAAACAAACCCTTCGGAACAGCGTGGAGAAC
>BLAZ01000409.1:402969-405030 GCA_014633955.1 Acropora tenuis | reverse complement strand
ATTTTTCTTGTGCAATTTGGAATAAATAAGCACTTGTAAATTTTTCAAAAACTCCAAATTTTGTTAGTCTTTGAAAAATTTACTCGTGCTTATTTATTCCAAATTGCACTCGAAATCATGTGATTACCTATACAAACATCGTGCACATTGTTTGAACGCTGTGGTTGGTTACTGGTGCAAAATAGCAGAACATTGTAAACAAATCCTCTTTCCTGTAATCACGAACTGATCATCATTACTCCAAAGAGAGCAACGTTGCCGGAACGTTTCAATCGATAGTCGATCCTTGACGAGAGCAGACGAAAATGGATCGGGTGATATCGATATTAGCCTCGGCTACCGTCGGCGTGGTAGAGTTTCGTCGAGTTTGAGATCGTATAAAACCGATGCCCTAAAATACAACCGATAAATGTCCCAAAGGTTACCGGTCATCTCGCCTCCAGGGAGTTTCGCCACCAACCAACTCGCCACCAAGATTTTTTATTCTCTCCATTAACACTGAAGTTGATAATGAGCGAGCGACATTAAATGCGCACATTTTTTTTCTTGGATAGTTTTCAAAATAACACAAGTCGCGCTCTTGTTTTGTGACTCTCTTGTTATGATTGTGCAGTAGTCTTTTGTATTGCCTTCGTTAGCTGTTTTTCACTTTTTGTTTAGTTTTTGTTTTAGTTGTATAAAAAATGAGACATTGCTAAGCTATTATACAAAGTAAGCTCGGCTTGATATGACAGGGCTACCGCTGGGGCAACACCTGACTCTCGTTCGAACAGCTAATTCACCTCGGCTACTTTACTATCGTTCGAACAGGTAATTAATCTCAACTACTTTACTCTCGTCCGAAGAGCTAATTCACGTCAACTACTTTTTCTTGGTGGCGAGTTAGTTGGTGGCGAAACTCCCTGGTGGCGAGATGACCGGATACCGTCCCAAGATTGGACCACTCACGGACTTACACACTCAATGACATAGTAGCTACTTCTCTTCTACGAAGAGAAGTGGCTACAAAAATTAGTCATTTTCAGCAAATTGTTATTCGTTTCCTTACATGCGTGTTTAATGTCACATATTTTTTCGTCACAAGGAAATAATTTATATCAAAGGTATTTCGAGACCTCACGTGAAGTACTAATCACAACTCTTCAGTTTCCCCCGTGCGAATGAACCCTGTCAGTTATTTCTGTTCCTTGGTTTGGATTGCGCGTCATCCACGATGATATCGTCGGTGCATTTCACAACAACATTAACAACGATTATTCTCATTCATGATTCAAATGATTATTTGTTACAGCAGGTAAACGGAATACCAGAACCTCTGAAAAAAATCAGTCATTTTAAGCAAAGGGTTATTCGTTTCCTTACATGCATGTTTAATGTCACACATTTTTTCGTCACAAGGAAATAATTTACATCAAAGGTATTTGAAGACCTCACGTGAAGTAATCACAACTCATTCAGGTTCCCCCCGTGCGAATTTACAGGGACCAATGCACCCTGTCAGCCGGAAGGTACAATGAACTTGCATATAAATTTTCTTAATCATACTCAGACAATTTCTAATTGCTTATTCCTTAATTCCACTCTTTCTAGACATTGCAGAAGAATTTCTAAAGGAATTTACTCTAGCTTATAGTACAGAATATGGCATTGAATACACAAAGAACCTTTTAAAGGAAATTGATGCAGAATCATTTGCAGAGGAAAAACCAGTTTGTCTTCTATTGCACAGACCAGTAAGTTTTTGGCATTTGTGTAATATTAAAATATGCAAAATTAACCCAGTAAAACGTACTGTCAAGGAGCTATTGGGGACATTTGAAATCAGTGAGAATTCTTTGCCTCCCTAGGGGGACTGAAGGCCTCACATTAAGTGAAATAATGCAGTTGCCATATTTTATATTTGCTATCTTGATGGTGGAAATGGTTATTAAAGCAAAAATATCCATAAAGAACTTGAAGAAGGGCAACCTCAAAAAACAATAGAATAAATCAACAAAAACCTGCATGCTTTGTCAATAAAGATAGCTTGCAGCCCAGGTGTATTTCAGCATGCCAGGTCAC
>BLAZ01000409.1:267066-269566 GCA_014633955.1 Acropora tenuis | reverse complement strand
GCCGGTAGTGGTCTGGTATTATCCCATCACATGTAGTCACAAAGCTTTCTCTGTCAACGCGGCTTTGCCAGACTCATCCCCTAATAGTTCGTCTCAAATTTTTAAAAGCTGTAAACATAGTTATGAGGGACTGTAGAATACTAAACGCTACTGTGCTTATTGGCGCTTACATCAAACTGAAACAGGACAAAAGTGCGGACTTTAGAAGAAGCCACATTTCCGAAACGAAAAGTGTGCTGTAATCTTCCTCATATATAACTGAAATATTTACAGTGTCATCTTTAATTCGAAGTTATTATTTAGCTTCTACAAATGC
The DNA here is from genome assembly GCA_014633955.1 of Acropora tenuis. Classification (NCBI taxonomy): domain Eukaryota; kingdom Metazoa; phylum Cnidaria; class Anthozoa; order Scleractinia; family Acroporidae; genus Acropora; species Acropora tenuis. Next base: position 269,250 of record BLAZ01000409.1, on the reverse strand, counting down.
AGGAATGAAATACCAGTCGATAAACTCACATGTTTCCTGAGACTCCGCTTCTGCGGTGATAAGTGCTTCCATCCTTGTTTCGTAGCAACTGAAGGGCTCGCCTGAATAAAAACTGCTCGGTTTCGTAATCAAGCCATAATCCACGTGCTTTGTTATACAGCTGATATTCTCATTGAACCGTCGAAGACGATCTTTCAGGATGAGCTTGCAACTACTCTCCTCTAGAACGAAACTCTAACGATCCTGACAATGTTTGGACTGCACCGTTCACATTGACACTTAGAATGAAACATATGTATATACTATGATTGCAACTTCGTACTTGGCTTCCACAGCTTTTACGCACGTAAAAAAAGAGAATTTAACACACGATGAATCAGTAGCTAACCAAGAATCCACAATGTTAGTTCCTTTATATGTCCTTTCCAAGACGGATGGAGTGAGGCCATCGACATCTCTTCTTCCTCCGAATCACCATCTCTCGTCTGACCATCTGTGTCTAACGGTTCGTCTTGATAAGGAGTTATTTCGGTTTCAATAACTCCCCATTCTTTTTCAGAGCCTACGCTTTCATTTGAGCTTCTGAGCTCTCACCAGAGATAGATAACTCGCTTTTCTCCGACTCGCTTGACATTCTTTTGCTTAGAGCTTTGACAGCTTGTGAGAGAAATGAGTCAAATTGCCACGAAAGAACGACGGAAGTCAAGTACAGTGGGGTCAAGAATATTTCGTACCCATTTCCCGCGACAAATTAACATCGAAAAGAAAAGCACATTTCGCTGGCAAAAAAAAATGCAGTAAAAGTATTTTGCCACCGTTTAATTAAAGAACCCTATTCGTTCATCACACGCATAGGCCAATTTAAAATGGTAGAAAAAGTAAATATTATAATAATAATAATAATAACAATAATAATAATAGTAATAATGATGATAAATAATTCGCGTTATATACACTTTAAGACCAGCAAGTTCTGGGTATTAGACTCTGCCTGCTTGGATTTTCTGTAAACTGTAGGCATATATCGTGTATTTGCATGTTACGATCGATCAGGTATAGATGCAGGTTCTTCAGGTGTGAGCTTGAGAGGGCGTCAGTTACTTGCATTTGTTTGCCCGGTCGATATTCGACAGTTACGTCATAGGTCTGTAATCTCAAGAGCATCCTTTGCAGTCAATGGGGGTTGAGAGTAGGTTTTGCAATGAAATTGACTTTTGGTCAGATTTTGCAATGAAATTTCGGCCGTAGAGGAACGTGTGAAATCGTTGGCATCCGTCAACAACGGCAAGGACTTTTCTCTCTGGATTAGCGTAGTGTGGTTCTGTATTGATGTTTTGCCGGCGAAAGCGATCGGTTTCTTTTCCTGTAACAAAGTGGCTTCCAGGCAAGTTGGTCTATGCATCAGTTTGAAGAATAACTCTTTCAATGGGTTGTAGTAAGCTACTTTAGTTTGCGCACTGATGGCATTCTTGATTACATCGAATGTTTTTTGATGTGCTGGTTTTCAGCTGAAAAGGCTGTTGTCGGTAACAAAATCGCCCAATGGGGCTTTCAGTGAGCTAAGACTAGTAATTTAGAGACCCATGTGGGTTAATAATTCAAGGAAGGTCTGAAGTTCTTGTTAAGTGGCAGGTGGTTTCATCTGTTTTAGGGCTGAGACCTAGCTGACTGAACTCCATCTGCGATAGAAATGACTCCACAGAATTTAATCCTCCGTAGTTTAATCTTGCATGTGCCTGGGTTGAGCCTTAGCACACTGGCTTTTCACTTGCTTATCATCATCGTATATTAATAATGCTCCTGGTTTGTGAGATTCCAAGGCAATTTGCGACGGTATAAATGCAGGGTCAGTATGCTTCCTCCGACGTCCAGTTGGTGGGTGGTTGCTGATGCTGCGTAAGTCAATGTTCACATTCACAAATACTTCATATGTGGGTAGCCCTTCAGGTTTAATGGCTTCAACTGTTATTGATTCAAAAGTAATTGTTTCTAACTGGGTGCACAATTCTCTTTCGTTTCTAATTCTCCGTCTAGTTCTGTCGCGTCGTTCGTTGCTCTTGCATCGCTTGCGCGATCTGGGTTTTTTTCTATTTCTTGCTCTGCCTCGCGTATCTGCCTGCGGGTTGGAATGACAAACGCTGGTCTTTTTCGCAATTCAGGCACGTAGATCGACGAACATTCTTT
>BLAZ01000409.1:257066-259566 GCA_014633955.1 Acropora tenuis | reverse complement strand
AAAAGAGTTTGGGAACCCGTGTTGCTATTATGCAACATTGTGACAATCTACATGACTATTTCAGTTACAAACAGAAGTATGCCATTAATGTGCAGACAGTCTGTGAGTGGAGGGGATGTTTCTTGATGTAGAGATACAACAGTGACAAAAATAATCTTTATTGTTATTAGTATTATTTTTTTGCTTTGAAGTAAGACTTAATCTTGTCTTAGCTGGAAATGGACAGAGGTGATCACGATGGAAGTGTCTTCGGAAATTCGGAATAAATAGACTTTTGAAAGAGGGCAAACTTTCAATATTGTAAAAAATACTTCCTGGTTATGACAAAATGCAAGTAGCATTAATTGGTGATCCAGCCTATCCACTTCTGCGCTATTGCATAAAAGGGTAGGCTATTGTAAAGAACGATCAAGAGATCATCGTCGATAATATGTTAAGAAGTGCCAGAAATCAAATTGAGTGTGCTTTTGAGAGGATGAAAGTAAGATGGCAGATCCTTAATTGAACAAGGGAATAAACATAGGATTGATTTTTGTGCCCAGCATTGTGTACGCATGCTTTACGATTTCAGTGAAAAACACGAAGCAAGTGTGGAAGATTATGCAGTAGCTCGGCGGCTTGCCTACGGAAGATCGTAACCCAGCATTGCTTTTGACCGGTCATATTTCTTCAACATCGCGGAGGGAACCCGGCAATGCTAGGAATACAATCACTCTTTTTTACAGGGAGTATATTCCACATTGTTCAGCGTTTTTACATGCCAACGCTGCTCTCCTGGTTTTGATGTTAGAAGCTGTATATCAGTTTCACTGATGATCAGGGGATGTCCAGGTTTCTGACACTTTTCCCTCCAAGTTGTGTTTACTAAAGGATCAGCATTATTTTACTAAGGGGCCGGAATGCATTGTTATCAAGCCCTTCAAAGTGAATTGGGCCTTAAGTCATATTTTGTCAAATTTATCTTTTGAATAGAAAGGCTTTTTCTTACGTACAGGGAACTTCGAAGCCTATCATTTATCCACATTTCACACATCCTGAAAATTTTTTATTTACGCTGCAAAAAAGTTGTAGCTCAGTTATTCACGCGAAGTAGATCATTTTCCAATAGTGTCAAACGAGTTGCAAGAATGGACCCTGTTCCAGTGCTAGGTGGCTGAGCTTGTCCACTTCCAGTTCTATTAAACTGCTGGGAGGCCGTTATATTAAGTGAAGTATAACTTCTTTCATTGTAAGACGATGAGATAGAAAGCCACCTACACTCTACTGGTTAACCTGTGTGGATTGGTAAGCTGGAGTATGGTGATAAACATCTGCAATCGAAAGGTTATAATCCAGGACACTTCCAAGAAGCCTCATTCTAGAGGCAATTTCATCCCCAAGAGAGATTAAGCAATCTGTTATCTTGAATATATTGTCTTAATTGATCTTTTTCCTGTGCTTCCTTTTTTTGGTTAATCAGCTTTGGAATGTTGAAGACGGTGACAGCCTTTTTCCATTGCATCTGGTAGGGAGGGTCTGGCTTTCAGTTAAAGATGAGTTTGGTGAATCAAAGGTACATATACTTGAATCTGGAGATTAAAAATGCCCATATTTCAAAAAGGATATGCGATGAAAGCTTCCAATTGTTCCAACAGGCCTTTTCAGTAATATCTGCCCTCCTTTATTGAAGAACATCTGTGTTTCACTTATTTTATTGCATGTGCTGATCGAATATGAAAATCATTTTTTTAAAAATGGATTCCTTACAACTGGGCCTTATGCTTGTTAGTATCAGACGACGATGCAAGTGTACTCTTGCACGTCCCAAACTTCTATCAGACAGCATCCTGGCCCTTCACGAAAATGACGGAAATTGACAAAGAACATTAATAAGTCATTTCGGTAGTGTGCAATACCTCTCCAGTCCTCACATATTCCTAAAGTATTCAGTTATGATTGAAATTTCGTAACATTTTTGTTGCATTATCTCTGACGGGCTTTTATGACCCAAATGTTTGTTAATTAGAAAATTAAAGAAGACTTTCCTGGAAGTCGAAGTGTGATTGGGATTCTTCTACGTCATCTTGGGCTTAAAGGATCAGGCGAAATTGCAGTGCGCATGCGTACTCCAGTCTGCAAAGAGTATGACTAGTATTTATCATTACAAGTAAGCATAGGGAGGGCTAATACCTGGGTGAGCACCTGATCCCTCAAGCCCGAGATGACGTAGAAGAATCCCAATCAAACTTCGACTTCCAGGGAAGTCTTGTTTAATTTTCCAATTCTTCTACAAATCTGCTCGAGGGATCATGTGAGATTATGAAGCCGTGATAAATAAAGGCTAGAGATACCAATGCAATGATAAAGCTCTTCAATCACAACCCAACAAGTGTAAGTGTATCTGCATGTAACCTTTACAAAAGTAAACAAAACACAGTTAACTGTAGAAGCTTGACAGACAACTTAACAAGCAATATCCTGACTCAGGTGTTGTAAATAGCCTCAACAAAGTTATTTTCCT
>BLAZ01000409.1:247066-252066 GCA_014633955.1 Acropora tenuis | reverse complement strand
ACAGTGGTCTTCGTCTGAGTTTCTTAACTATTATGTCTTTGTGAGCTCATAATTCCTTCAAACGAATTATTTCTTCTAAAACTTTTGTGGCAATTGCCCGGCTCGTCTTTCTGGCTATTTAGGATCTAGGGATAACAAGTCCGTTTTCCAGTCTCTTGATCCAGTCACGTTGACTTGTACTTTGTCCTCATTGTGGACTTGAGAATATGATGAAGGAAAATTCCATTAGCACATGCTCAACAAGTTTGTTTTCAGCTTCAAGGCAAATACCAACTACGTATTCATGATACTCTTTAGCCTCATTACGGTCATCCTACCTCCATGCCAGAGATTCTCCAAAAGTTGGTGTCCATGCCGCCTTTTAAGCACGATGACGTCGTTTAACAGACGAAAAATTCCACTTCATAAGAAAACATTGAATTTCAAATTAAGGGATAGTCGGAAGAAGCCATACCGTAGTCGTAGATGTTTGCCACCGGTGATATCGGCGCGTGGCTAGGTTAGCGTTGACCACAAGAGAATACGAAAGTGGTGAGCAAACGAGAGCAAATTAAAATCTTTTAGTTGCAAACGAACGCGTTTCGACGGGGCGAGATAAAAGCCTTTTGATCCGATATTGCAGAAGGCAAATTGAAATGCGTCCACGAACGATGGTCTTCTTGTATCTAGGAAAATGATTAGAGGCAACGCAACGTTTCTCCACGAATAGAAATGCAAGGAAATGGAACTCCAGCACTCACGGCAAGCGTCTGGGTGGGTGAAGACGTTCATGACCAGAAATGGAGAGTTGGCCAAGTGATACGCAGATGTCACATTTTCTGGTTTGTGGTTGAAAAGAAAAATGCCACAGTGATCGTTGAAAGCTCTCCTTTCCCTGCGTCACTAACCGCCTCGCTTTGGAGCACTTGCTCGCAGGCGAGTGTTAAGGTGGATTAAGACTAGTCTCATTTTGTGCCACAGTTTGCTTTATTAGGGAACTGTTCAATTGACGTCCTCCACAACAGGCTAGTTGTTTGATGCAATTCAACGAGAAAAGGAAACTGTGTCCTGAAGTTAAGCTATTTTCCTTGGCGAAATTGGTTTCTTTGCTAAACAGACCAAGTATTTTTTTCGGGAAGGGCTGTTAACGCGTTAGGGACCAGTCAAATTGAGATTGCACATTACTTGACTGGACAGCATTGCAATTCTAATCTGGCCAGCCTGAATCATTGGCCAGAAGAGTGTTGGTTGAATGGAATGTTGCTGCTTTATAACGTTTCTGAGCAGTGAGTGAGTAGTGTATTGTATTGACGGTACATTTGCTTTTCCAATAGATAGTGTTATAGTGTGATTAAATGTTGTTAAATATGACTCGCAGAATTCATACACGCCTCTTTAAGTAGTGTTTTGTTCCTTCTTTTAATTCAACTGATAAACTGACAGTTGCTCGTCATAAATTTAAGTTGTCCGAATAAATACATTGATAAATAAACATAAGTTCTTCTTTTCGTAATCATCATGCACAGACACAAGTAGCGTTCAATTTGAGCCTTTTGTTTTGACCGTTTGGGAAAGTAATTTGTATCCATTTATAAACAGGTTTACATTTTGGAAACCCAAATCTTGCTACGCTGGGAAGACAGGCAAGGCTTTGGCTGTCACATTGAGGCTCTGTTAGATTTATATGGTTTTTATGGCAATAGAGCCATTTTCGCACACATCCAGGTCTTGGTTTTTGCAATTCTCTGGACTCTGTTCCAGGACAGAGATCTGTTATGCCATAAAGAACGTTAACGTCTCTTTTGCCTCTGCTTTGTGACATTTCGTTCACTGGTGGATGCTGCAATTCAGCTCCTCTCTCAAAATGACCCAATGTGCCGTCCAGATTCTCCAAGTAGAGAGGCTTTGCTAACACATTGTTTACGAGAAACGTACCACTGACAAAGACAAACAATAGCTGCAATAAAACAAAATAGGTATTGTAAATGATTGCTGATGACACAAAGAGTATTGACCCTGATTGATCATGATTCTATTCATGGCACATGCATGTGGCAGGCAATTTAAAGCTCTACCCTTTCAAGCTGCTGAAGGTAGCTTTTCTAAATTGCGTTAGTACAACTAAAGTTGTGAACAAAAATTGTAATCTTGTATCGGACCATTTTACTCTAAATACAAATTGAATCGATGCATTGTTAGGTTGTTAATGGAGTCTGTACACGCACGGTTATGACATAATGCTACGTTGTAGTATTTTAAGTAATGCAACTTTAAATTCTTTCGAGTAAGAAAAAAAAATTGCTAGGTCAATGGAAAGTAAACAACATTCCAAATGTTCTTTTTAGATGTGGCAATGAACACATCGAGGACGACACAAATGAATTCCTCTTACTTGTGAGCACAAAGTAAACGCCATCTTCTTTCTTGTTTACTTCTTTCTTTTGGTTCTTCTCTGCTTCTGAACTCTTTATTTAAGATTAACCTCCCAGTTAAGTTGTGGATAGCAAGCAAACGATGCTCTTTTATATCTGTTGTGGAACACGTTCTCTATATTTTTAATAACCAAACAGTGTTCTTTTTATTTATAGGAGTCTAGAAATGTGTGGTAGCACTGTCTTAGCTGGTGGGGACTTAGAGGCTTTTTCCTCCCACATCGTAACCATCATACTATCAATAAAGTAACCTCGCGGCATTAGTTATCTTTAACGCCGAGATTGTGTGATACATTTTTTAAATTCCGGTTTTATTTCCGGCGATTTTGCCAATTAAATGCTTGGCTCCGAAATCTGGCGGAATGTTCGATCCTTTGGTGAAACTTCACTGATACTGTTTTTTTCTTAGTAACATCGTCAGAAATATTTACTATACATAGAAGAGAGGGGCAGTTGTTCCATTGTGTTGTCTGATGTAAACAAGGATTTCGCTATTACTCTATTAAACTCTCATTTATTATTTATGTATCTCTTGATTCAACATTAGAGAGTAAAAAGTATGAGCAATGTAGGATTCTGGCAAGAGATGTTAGTGGTTATCTTAAACATTTTTGTTGTTGTTGCAATTTTCGTGACATATTGATACATTCATAACGTTATAAAAAGTTATAAATAGTGAATTAACACACCCAGTAAGCTTCAGTGAACTGCTAACACAATAATTTTAATCAGTTCTGTGTCGCATTTCTGGGGGATAATAACACGGTAGAATTTCTTCCTCATATTTAGTGAATCCTTTTTTTGTTGGTTTCTGAAGAGGGATTCGTTGTTTGGATTGAATTCTCATTAATTGCAACATCCTTGGACGCAAATGTACCACAAGCATAAGTCATTCTCATGGTAATTTCCCAGACTAAAGAAATTTGGTTCAACTTGCAAGGCAAAGAACTAGAGGAATATAGATAATAGTAGAACGTCTTCAATCCACCAAAACATAGAAATCACATTAAGTTGGAGTGCAGAATTTAGCTAAGAAAAGAAGATGGTGACATTTTTGATGCAAGTGATGAAAATAACTTGAGACCGGAAAAAAATCATCAAGGGAAGAACAATCATTAGTTTCCATGCGCTAGTTGAATTTGAAAATCGTCATTTTTCTTTAATGTCTATTTTTATTATTGGAACATTTAATTTGTTTGTATAAGTTGACCTCCATTCTTGGTTTTACCCACGGAACCTTAAAGTGACTACGTGTGGCATCCGCCATTTTGGAGCCCCTCAGACGTAAACAAAGCAAGAACCAGTAAGAGACCCAGTGATGGGTTTATGTATTATAGTCGGTTGCGGAACCAAAAGCGGCAATGAAAATGGCATAAGAATGTTTCGTAGTCGTTGTATCATTAGAATCTAGGCGAACAGATGGAGGAACTGACGACAAGGCCAGTGTGGTGGATTTTGGCAAGAGAGGATGAGGTAAGAGAACATACATGGACCTCTTCCAATGATAGTTTTTTAAAGTCTATTTTAAGCAGCGAAGCTATTTTTCAAGAGGCACCTGATTGGCCTTTTGTGATGACGTAATGAAATTTTGAATATTCGTGTCATTGGGAACTCGAACTTAAAATAGCCTTGCGAAACTAAAAATATATTTCAAACATGTATGATGCGGCACAGAGATCGGTTTTTTTTACCTCATCCTCTCTTTTTTCGGCGATTAGTCGAGGTGCTACAGAATACAAAATGTCTAACAAAGTGAACGAGTTTTGTGCCCGCCACTTTGTTTAAGGTAGCCCTGCGAAGTATTGGGACAAGCTTAACATTGACTGGATTCCAACACTGATCCTTGGAAGTATGGAATATAAAGAGGAATTTTAAGGTGGCGCAAGAAAGGGCTGAAAGAGCGAAAGCGCGTCGAAAGAGTGTCATAGAACGACAGCCACTCGAAGCTGTGCGAAGTGTAAGTGTTAATGAAAGCGGCACAAGAATTGCTTCTCTTGATTTTTCTGAGAACACAGAGGGTGCTTGAGATCAGCATGCTAATGCGGGAAATGTAGAGATGAAGGTTGATGATGCATATGCCTCCTCGGCCTTAGCAAACGAAACTCTTAAATCGCACCATGATGAGAATATGGCCTCCACATCACGCATTAGTGCTGAAACTCAGACAGAAGAGTTTGATCATCTGTACCTATCTTGGAAACAACGGCTACTCCATCTATTGACCAATCAAATCATTCTCCAGGGTTTTTGAATTTTGAACTGACTAGAAGACTATCATTTGACTCTGAAGATGGCTTCCGCTCAGGTTGTCGAAACGTCAGTCGCATTCAGGGACCAATCACCCATGGGAATTTTTTTCGATCAAGGTATGTTACTCTTGGGTTTAAAGAGAAGTGGATATGAATCTCCAAACAGGGAGTTTTGCAAGTCAGATGAAAGGGTGCGATTTTACATAGGGCTTCAGCCCTATGGAATTGTCATGGTGATGTTTCAACAGACTGCTCCTCACGTTGATCGCCAAACTCAAACCCTTGACAAATTTGAAGAATTTGTTTTGCTGCTGATGAAGCTGAAATTAAATATGCCTTC
>BLAZ01000409.1:245080-246804 GCA_014633955.1 Acropora tenuis | reverse complement strand
AGTTTTATTGTGTAGTTGATTGTTTGGCTTTTTCTGGTGCCTGGAAATGTTGATGTCCTGATCACAGCGTGATCTTAATCGCTTTAACTTTTTTTAAAACACTTTGACTGGATTTGGTTCTACAATGTAGAAAATTGCCTCATTAGCAATGCATCTTTCTTGAGTGTACCTGCTTTGACCATTTAAAGTCAGTAGGTTAAAATTACTAAATTCGTGACTATTTAAAGTCTAGCTTAAGGACAGTCATGATGCAAAAGGGGCATGTGATTAAAGAACCTTAGCTCTTTTAATCTCAAGTGATTTACATCAAATTTATGCTTACAGGGCTGTCAGTAAGAATTTCTCCCGACTTCTATGAGCACGCCCCTCGTCTATTACATGAAACAAGAAGAAAACCAAGAAGCCAAAAAGAATTGCCTGATTCAATTCCCCTCCCACTAGTTGCATACATCGAGCCACTCTAATCTAAGCAGCAGCCTTGTCCTTACAATAGTGAGAAATGCAGTTTACGTCAAATTATCTCAAAGTGAGATTTATTACATTGATAAGAAATCAAATTCTTGTACCATCAGAAAATGTTGCGGTCAGTCAGGTGAATTTTTATTTGGATATATGGCAATTAAACGCTAAATTTTAGGCCAAAACTAATCAACGTTAAATGACACTTTGTGTATCGTGTATTGTAAAATGGTAGCTCACAAAAAGTAAGTAGTATTGACTGTCAAGAAAAAAGTTTTATTTCTTTGAATCTTGATGTCTTGACTTTAATAATTGTAAACGAATTGAAACTGAAAAACACATACTTAATGTAATACTTTTGAGAACTGTTTGATTTAATGACTTTTTAAAGGTATCTACAGGGGCGGATCCAGGAATTTTTTATTGGAGGGGGGGATCCAAACTTTGGTTCAGAAAGGAATGCTGTACTCTTTTGAGGCAAATTACTTCTCCCTCATACCCCCTCCCACCAGTCGCGGTTGTACGTTATAATTCCTTGGCCGCTTACCGTTTACTTGGATTCTACTCGTAAAGGATGAACCCTTGGAACATCCTCCCCTTGTGTTTGGTTACAAAAACTTTACAGATTTCGTCAACATCAATGTCAAGGTCATGATGTAAGTGCATGAGTGCAAGCCCTGACAACCGCTCATCTGACATCTGACATCCCGTTTCTGAGATATGCACGTTTCGCAAAGCAAGCACAAACCCGAGCGGCAGTACAAAATGCCGCGTTTGGATCTTAAGTCTGAAGTGAAAATGTAAAACATTTTCGATAAACCACACACGAATGATAAAATAATATAACGGTAAATATGATGCTTATGTAAAGCAATTTCATTTGTTCCTTAATGTAGTAAAACAAGTTAAAATGTTTTTTAATACTGAGTTCTTCTCAGAAGCCGGGTGTGTAAATAATTGGCTGCGTCGGTATTGCTTTCCTCAGTCTTGTTTAGATATTTAATTTTACGTACCCTGGCCAAAAAATAAACGAATTTCAATGCAGTATTTACCTTCCATAACACCACTTGAAACCGGACCTTCCACTAAGACTTCGGCATCAACATCAGAAAGCTCAACTAAAACAACAAACTTACAAATGTTTACTTCTAACATGCATTATGTCTAAACCACAGTGAGTAACATTGCTCCGGAAATAGAATAAAAGCATAAAACAACGCTCATCGTTTTCAAATTCGATGGCTTCAGCTTCAGCTCCTACACCG
>BLAZ01000409.1:232580-240080 GCA_014633955.1 Acropora tenuis | reverse complement strand
TGGATGGACTTTTTATTTGGTCAATCTGTTCCTTTTTTTTTTTTTGGTAAACCTAACTTTTGTATGTGGTCCACTAGATGGACTACTTATTTGGTCAGCTGGATGGACCTTTACATGGTCAACTATTAAAAGCATCGCACGCAAGATGGCGCTTTCAGTACAATCAACGAGTCACAGCGATACGTTGATCTTCGGTATCTTTGACCAAGTATGAGTCGTGGCAAAGCGAGATAAAGAAATGAATATGGATTGCTTTTATTCTTCGACAATCTCAAGCTACTGCTTTCTACCATAACAAAGCTTGAAGATGCATATAGGTCGCAAAGCTTGTTATTACAGGATATTGATCAGGATGCTGGTCGATTGATGACTGCTGCAGCCACCATTCAGTTGCTAATTTCAGGGATTGAAAGGAATCCTGATTTTTGTTTAGCTGTTACCAATCCTAAATGTAACTCTAACATATTGGGTAGTCTACCGCATTAACATAGAAATGGTGCTCCAAATTTTACTTGGGATACTGCATATAGAAGCCGTGCTATTTTTGTATTTTATTTGCAGTGGTCCAAGACGCCCAGGTTATTGAGGAAGAACACATACGTTTTTTTGAGAGAAATTCATCTCCCGTGGGAAAAAAATCGCCGATTTACTTGAAGTGAGTGAGAGTACTCCAAGGAGGAGAAGAATGAAGTATGGCATAACTGGGGACGAGGACTTAAGCTGGACTCAGATTTCAGATACTGATTTAGAGAAAATGGAACAAGAAATCCAAACTTTAACTCCCAATATTGGACAGGCAAGACTATTGGGTGCTCTCAGGAGTAGAGGATTGAATGTCCAACATGGCGAGTGAGGAATTGTCTCCGCACCCTTGATCCCATTGGCACAGCTTTGAGGTGGCGACCAACAATTTACAAAAGGAAATACAGTGTTCCAACCGGCTCCTGATGCCTTGCGGCACATTGACAGTTACCATAAACATATCAGGTGGCGACTCGTAACTCATCGAGAGGGCACACAGCGATGTCTATTCTGGCGTACTTTGTTTCTTCGCAAGAACATTTGCCCACTTGGAGGACAGCTGGCTTCTTGGTCCTCTCAATAGACTGCATGTATTTGCATTACATTACACATCCCAGCAGTAACAAATGTTTAGAAGAGTTCAAAAACCAATCGGAAAGCCCTACCTTATCCTCTGAAGGAAACTATTCTCCACTACAGTTATATACTTCTAGTACTATTGAGAATGAACAATCTCGTTACGCTGAAGCGGCGAGTGTATTTGATACCGATAACGCACATGAATATGGATTTGATCCGTCAGGACCATTCGCTGCAGAGGAGGAAGACTACCAGGTGGTAGTTCCAAGCATCAGTGCTCAGATTTCTTCTGAACGGATGCCAGATTTGGAAAGTCGATGTAATACTTTGCAGGGCGAAAACAGAAGTGGAGAAAAGCACTTATATGCATTGTTTAAGCATCTTGGCTTCTATGATTTGATAGATAATTTTTATTTTGCGGGTCATCGTAAGGTACTAGAAACATTGAAACTTATGATTGACAACATTACTGGTTTCCTTGACTGTGCGCTACTACCAAGACATCAAAGACATCAATAGCGTCAACTGAAAACATCAAACACTGATTTTATTGAGCGAGATTTCTTTTATTCTTAACTGTTAACTTCAACAAGAACAAAAATGACTGCTGCAGACACCATTCAGTTGCTTAAATTGCTTGAATTCACCATTCATTCATTGAATTGCGTTCATAACTGCGATGATCATAGCTTACTTGATATTACGATTATTCAAAATTATTCAAAGAGAGCAAAGCCTTATAACCATTACCTCATCATACGATCCTTCATAGTGCACTTCTTGCATTTTTATTCCAGATGGCTGACATCGATTTCTAAGCTGGCACCACATTACTAATTGCTACATCACGACTATTGTTGTGAGTGGAATGAGAACTTTTACAGGCACCGATAACATTGGATGTGTCCGATCTAAAGGCTGGGACAGAGGCTGAGTAATTGGCTACTGATGTAATCACAGGGTTTTTTGAGAGGTCATTAGAGAGTTGACTAAAGGTCATCAGTTTCTCATCCACTTCATCCTTATTCTCATCTCCAAGGGGATCTATACATCTGATCTATACACCCCCTGGCCCTGAGAGCTATATTATCCTTTCACCATCCATCCTTACCCTCTTTGCCAGTTTTAGAATCCCAAAGGTTCCATGGCATGCCTATAAAGGAAGGGAAAAGGAAAAGGAAACTGCTGTCCCTTGTGTTGTACAATTACATACTTTAGTACAGATTTGCCTATTCGTATTAATTTTTGAGAAAAAGGAGTACCAATTAAAACGAATGACGTCGACTTTGTCTCAAATGACTGTTTTTATAGTTGTGTGCGTAGTTACTTGCCTGTGAATGAAAGTGAGACTAGAGTTAGGCTTGTTTTGATAGAAAGCTCTCTGCTTTTTTATGTTAAATTCAACTAATTTGCATGAGAACAAGATAATGAACAAGGGATTCTTATATCTTAACAAGGTCAAATCCAGTCTCACTTTCATTTAAAGGCCAGGCAACTACGTACCTATCCGTAAAGAGGTCTGCATGTTACCACAAGGGGTAGGTGACATGAAGAAAGGAGGAAAAGATTTATGGAGGAAAACAATTATGGATAAAGAAATATGACTTCTGATACACAAAACAATTGAGCCTTATATGCATGTATTTAAACAAAGAAACAAGGAAACTCTTTCTCCTTCTGGTACAAATTTTTATTAATAGTTTCTCTTCACCCAAAGATTTTTGAATATCATATTGAAGTATACTTCTATGTCAAACTTGAATTGACTGCAATGGGAATCCCAATTGCATAGAACAAACATTTTACTGTAACAATGATTATTTGTCTCTTTCTGATACCATTATTACGGTATCTGAATCAAGGGAGAGGTGGATGGTCATTTGTTCATCCCAATTATGAAGTTGCCTTTATTTGTTTACATGTACATGTAACATCTAAACAACAAAATATGAAATTTAACTCAGACCAAAAACTCTGTGATAATTCTACTTGAACAAAAATCGTGTACATGTACACGCATACATGAAAACCTTGCAGTAACTATTTCAGGAAGTAGGGTACATGTTGCGTGATAGGATCCCAGTAAATGGCACAATTATGGAAAACGCAACAACAACAACAGCAGTATCTTGCCATGTCAATGTGTGCTAGCGTTCTCCATGTATTGAGAAAGGTGTACACCCCATAACATACATCTTTACTTTTCTTGTATAGAGTTTCAAACACTTTAAGGAATTGATCAAAGAAAGTGATCCTTTCCTTATGCATTTCTCCTAGTTTCTGCAATTTTTTCGTCTTTTTCCTGCTTTCTCATCAAGAAACTCTTTAAACAGAGAGACCAATTCACTTCTTTCACTTGGAGGTCAATTTCTTGTTTTTTTTTCTTTATTGCCTCTTCGCAACAAATCTCACTTCCTGAACGTTCTGAGTCCTCTGCAGTTTAGCACTCTAGAGTTTGCTGTTCATTTCGTTTCAACAGACCCTTCCTACTGCTGTAAACAGCTGGTGGCATTGTATTGGCATCATCATGGAGTATGTTGTGTAGTTCTTCATAGTAGGCACATTTCTTTGCATTATTTCAAGTTTTCTTGTCGTGATCAATGCATGCAGTACAGGCTCTTTTGAAGTTCTTGAACTTAGTTCACAAGACTTTGCATCACAACTGACATGTCCCTCTGCGAACATTTCCTGGGAAATATCACACCAAATATCCTTACTCCTTACTTTATGGTTCTTGAAATCGTTTTTCATCTTTGCATAGGTTTCAATCAAGCAGATAACTTCCTCCTTAAGCGACATTTACTTTTCTTTACTTATATCATATCTGTCGTCACTACTGCTGGTTACTGGTGACACGGATGGAGAGCTACAATATTGTGACTGATATATTGAAGCACTCTGGTACACGGAAATGTCAGTTTTCTGTTGGAAGGGTAGACCAAAGGAACAGCAATTATGTGTTCTTGAGTGTTCATGCCTGATAGTAATTGGGTCTGAATAAGTACTACCACTTGGCTGCATATAGACAGAGGTTCCACTTTGTTAATAAGGCATGTTATTCATCCATTGATGTGTCATTTTACACCTGAGAAGGCAACAGGCACCAAAATTTATACAACAAGGCACTGATAAGATTTCTTAATAGGTTATCAAACAGACATTTCACTCACTGCTTGCGTTTTAAACAATACTACACAGTTAATTAGATATTCACATTTATTATCAATTAAACCACGGAATAAAGAACGAAAGTCAAGTAACCACTACGGCCTGAGGCATGATGTACCCGTAACCTTACTGTGTAAACATAAGTTTGCATTAAATAGGAACAAAAGTACACCAGTAAGGTCTTAAAGATGGTAAAGTTGTATATCAGCTATCACTAAATTAGTAAAAACGAAGACGATGACGCGCCAAGACCACTGCACTTGCATTGAAAGCCTGACATAATTTTTAGCCCAAAGGGCCCTGGCAACTATTTTATATCACAACAAATATAAATATGGCCGTCGAGTGCAAGTTGAAGGAGCGCTGCTACTGGTCAACTTTTTCAGTGCATATTTCCCGTAAGGGAGTCATGTCACTTGCTCCGCCTGAGAAATAAAGAAAATTTAGATGCTCTGGAAAGTTTTCAGAGCGAGGTAATTGCGCTTTTACTGCTAATTTGCGCGCTTTGAACTTAGAAGCAGTCATCTCGATCGAGAGGGTATGACTTCGCTGATGCATTTTCCTTTGTCGTTGAGTGTTTGGAATGGAGAACAATGGATTTAACACTGATGGATGGCCATTTTTTGGCGATAAACAGTAACCGAATATGTATCGATTCAGAGGCGAGTGAACCATGAGGTCCTGATTGTTATATTTTAGGACTTTTTGTACATTTGCATATATTTTTTTTACATCTCTTGGACGCCATTGTGAACGAAATGCGCACGCACGGCCTCCATCTTGTCCAATCCAATATTTCTGCCAATGGTATCCAGCTTCGTGCAGTGACTGATCACTTTGCGTAAAAAGAAAACATGGAGGCTGATTCTTCTCAGTCTCTTGCTGGTCAAAAGATCAATTCCAGTTCTAGAGAATAGAAATTAGAAGCCCGGTTTGTCGTGGAACACAGCAGCAACTATGAAGCAGCGAAGAAGTTTAACGTTATTAGCCAGTCTTGCACAGATACAACCAGTGTTCAATTTGACAATTTTCCTTTGACCGTTATGGAGAATTCGCTTCAATCGATAAACAGGTTAACATTTTGGAAATCAAACCTTGCTATGCTGGGAAGGCAGACAAGTCTATGGCTATCACATTGAGGCTCAGTTAGATCTATATCACCAATTTTGCAATAGAGCCAAGTTGGTACACATTCAGATGCTGGTTTTCTTCCTCTTCGCAGACCTTCAGCAGACTTCGCAGACCTTCAACAATGTCCCTTTTCTCTCTGCTTTGTGACGTTTCGTTCACTAGTAGACCCTCCAATTCAACCTCTCTCTCAAAAAGTCCCAATTTGCTATCCAGTTCCTCTACGTAGAGAGGCTTTGCCAACACATAGTTGACGAAAGACATGCCAAACGCAAAGACAAATAATAGCTGCAATTACTGATTGTACGAAAGGGATTGAACAATCATTTTATTTCATAGAAAAAGCGTTAAACAGACAATTTAAATCTCTCCCTTTCAACCTGTTGAAAATGGGTGTCCGAAGGTGGGGTAAAATTTTTGAGGTACAACCATAAAATGTAGTCTTGTGTTGGACTGTTGAACTGTAAGCACAAATTGAATCGTTGAATTGTTCGTTAATGGTCTGTGCACATGCGAGTAAGGCTAATACTATGTTATATAGATAGGTCTTGTCCTGATGCCTCGGACCCTCACCTTACCTCTGTGACGCCGGTGCAGTGCTCTAGTAGCATAACATAACATTACTGCGAAAATCATAAACATTGAAATTTAAATAAAGCAACTTAAAATTCATGGAAGGAAAGAAAGAAAAAATGACTAGATCAAGGAAATCGAACAACATTCCAAAATGTTTTTTGTTGATGTGGCAATGAGCACATTGAGGACGACACAAAGGAATTTCTTTCACCTCTGATCACAAAGTAAACGCCATCTTCGTCCTTCTTTCCTTCTTTCTTTTGGTTCTTCTCCAAGGAATTCTCTGCTTATTTATAAATTTCTTTTATTTATGGTGACAGTGGCCTTTTCCAATCTGCTATAAGCTTCTAAATAAAGAATTTTCGGATGAGATTCGTCGACTTCCTTCTCACTTTTTTCTAGACTGCTTTGAAGTTGATTTATGCGATCATTAACAAAGTAGTTTCCATGTGAGTGAAATTTTCATCCAAATTCTTCGGCTTGTCTTTAACGAAGTCAATATCAGTTTCTACTAAAGATGTCTTAATTTGGAAACATGTTACTGCGGTGTTTAAATTTTTTTAAAATTTTCAAATCCAAGCTCCATAGTTTTGCTAGGACTAGGTCGAATTTCTCTTGACGCCTTCCGATAGGTTCAAAGCGGCCATTACTTGATCTTTGTCTCCTGGACTTGTCACGTCGGGGGAGTTGGACTCTGTGGCTCGTTTTTCTACAGGTGACGCATCCGAGGGACTGTTGCGATTGAATTTTCTTTTTGGATGTACATAAACAGCTGAAGACTCCATAGAGGAACAAAAGGAATTGAAGGATGATACGTATAACGGAGCTTCCAAAACCACATCTTCATCCGAACAAGCTCTTTCCCGTGGTACTACGAACGCTATCGTTGTCTGTGTTGTCTTCCGAGGCATCATCGCCCTCCTCGGTATCTTGGGCCCAAATATAAGACCGAGTTAGTATGTGTTCTAGCTGCTCAAACTTCCAAGCCATAGTATCTTTCAATTCCGTAATTGATGCGGCTAGCATCGATCCAAATTTCAGGATTGCGCTGCCTTCGTTGCTGGCAGTTCTTCCTGCCATTCGTTCACCCGAGTTCGGGCGCAAGCTGGTGTTTTCATTATAATTCTTATGAGTCGGCCATCCTTATTGGCACCTTTATTGCCTCTGGTACTACCAGAACTCTTCTTGTTCTTACTTTTTTGTGCTGTAGAGTCATCAGCCATTTTTCATTCATGCACGTCGTGTTGGCATTGCCGCCACGAGCACGAGGTCAGCTTCTCGATGAATTTTGGATTGAGCGCCCTCCTTTCAATAAGCGCCCCTCTTCGAATGTGTTTTTGTTAATAATCGCCTCTATTCTTTTATCATAATACTACAGCGCCATCAGAGAACGGATACGTATCAAACGAGGTTCATCTTCCTTGAATTGCTCGGAAATGCGTTGCAAAAACAGTGGTCTTCCTTTGAGTTTTTCAACTATTATGTCTAAGTGAGCGCATAATTCCTTCAAACCAATGTTCTCTTCTT
>BLAZ01000409.1:227580-230080 GCA_014633955.1 Acropora tenuis | reverse complement strand
ATAGGAATCTTCCGCAGAAATGTGTGGTAGCACTGTCTTAGCTGGTGGGGACTTAGAGGCTTTTTCCTCCCACAGTTGCAATCTAAATTTTGTTCCTTGAAACCACGAAAAAGTTTCTTTTCTTTTTTTAATCGTAACCATCATACTATCAATAAAGTAACATTGTGGTATTAGTTAACTTTATCGCCGATATTGTGTGATACAATTTTTTTAATTTGTTTCGGGGATTATGCCAATCAAATGCTTGGCTCCGGAATCTGGCGGAATGTTCGATCCTTTGGTGAAACTTCACTGACACCGTTTTTTTCCTTACTAACATCGTCAGGAATACTTACTACACATAAGAGAGAGGGGCAGTTGTTCCATTGTATGGTCTGATGTAAACAAAGATTTCGGTATTCCTCTATTAAACTCTCATTTATTATTTTTGCATGTCTTGTCTCGACAGGAGAGAGTAAAAAGTATGAGCAATGTAAAATTCTGGCAAGAGATTTTAGCATTGCTGTTGTTGTTGCAATTTTCGTGACATATTGATACATTCATAACGTTACAAAAATTTATAAATAGTGAATTAACACACCCAGTAAGCTTCAGTGAACTGCTAACACGATAATTTTAATCAGTTCTGTGTCGCATTTCTGGGGGATAATAACACGGTAGAATTACTTCCTTACATTTTGTGAATCCTTGTTTTGTTGTTTTCTGAAGAGGGATTCGTTGTTTGGATAGGATTCTCATTAATTGCAACATCCTTGGACGCAAATGTACCACAAGCATAAGTCATTCTCATGGTAATTTCCCAGACTGGAGAAATTTGGTTCAACTTACAAGGTAAAGAACTAGAGGAACACAGATAATAGTAGAACGTCTTCAATCCACCAAAGCATAGAAATCACATTAAGTTTGGAGTGCAGAATTTAGCTAAGAAAAGAAGATTGTGACAAGAACAAAGATTAATTTCCATACGCTAGTCGAATTTTTCTTTATTGTTTACTTTTATTATTGGAACATTTCTTTGGCTATGTTGACCTCTATTCTTGGTTTTACACACATAACCTTGAAGTGACCACGTGTGGCATCCGCCACACGGATGTCCCTCAGATGCAAACAAAGCAAGAGCCAGTAAGAGACCAAATCGTGGTTTTATGTATTGTAGTCGGTTGCGGAACCAAAACGGGCAATAAAAATGGCATGAGAATGTTTCGTATTTGTTGTATCATTATAGTCTAGGTGAACAGATGGAGGAACTGACGACAAGGCGAGAGAGGTGGATTTTGGCAAGAGAGGATGAGGTAAGAGAACGGATTTGCCATAGATGGACCTCCTCCAATGAAAGTTTTCTAAAGTCATTTTCAAGCAGCGAAGCTATTTTTAAGGAGGCACCTGATTGGCCTTTTCTGATGACGTAATGAAATTTTAAATATGCGTGTCATTTGGAACGAGAACTTAAAATAGCCTTGCGAAACTAAAAATATATTTAAAAAATGTATGATGGGGCATAGATATCGGTTCTCTTACCTGATCCTCTCTTGTTTTCGGCGATTAGTCGAGGTGCTACGGAATATAAAATGTCTTACAAAGTGAACGAGTTTTGTGGCCGCCACTTTGTGTCAGGTAGCCCTGCTAAGTTTTGGGACAAGCATAACATTGACTGGATTCCAACACTGAACCTTGGAAATATGAAATATAAAGAGGAATTCGAAGGTAGCGCAAGAAAGGGCTGAAAGAGCGAAAGCGTGTCGAAAGAGTGTCATAGAACGACAGGGACTCGAAGTTGTGCGAAGTGTAGCTTGTCAAATAAAGCGGCACACGAATTGCTTCTCTTGATTTTTATGGGAACACAGAGGGTACTTGAGATCAGTATGCTGATGCAGCAAATGTAGAGATGAGGCTTGAAGATGCCTGAGGTCCATAAGGTCGTCTGTGGGTAATGGTGGTTGATAGGGTGATTTGTTGATGGAGGTCTTAGCACAGGGAAGGTCGAATTGAAGTAGCATGCTTTGACATCGAAGGATACTAGCTACTGTTGGGTCACGCTTCAGAAGTTCGTAAGCCTGTTTCTCATTTACTAAAGATTCTATTTTGGCGGTATAGTCCCTCTCGTCCATAACCACAGTAACACGTCCTTTGTCCTCGGGAAGTATGACTATGTCCTTGTCGTTTGTTGGCCGCTTCAATGAGTGGAATTCGTCTTTCGTCACGTTGCAGTCGGCGAGTGAGGCTGATTGTAGAGTGGAAGCCATTATGCTCCCGATGTCATCCTTAGTCTATTCTGGTAGCTGCCTTAGAGGGGCCAGAACGGACTCAACACTCGATAGAATATCGTCGGTTGGTATGTGTTTAGGCGTAACAATTTTTTTTAAGTCCGTAGGAGAGTACATGCGTTTTACTAACTTACTGATTTGCTACCTTAGAAAAAACTGTTCTAAATCGTTTTCAACCACTTCCCGCACCTTACAAACGAGTACTATACAGGAAACAGTAATGCATTGTGTATCAT
>BLAZ01000409.1:216045-227570 GCA_014633955.1 Acropora tenuis | reverse complement strand
GGGGGGGGGGGGGGCACATCTGACAAGTTCCTTGTAGAGAATCGTGGATTTTTACAACATTTGTTGCATGGCTATATGGGAAGTCAGACAGGGGCTCACTATTACATAGTGTAGGCCTAAAGAAAGCAGAATTGGTTATTCCGGCATTCACCAAAGGGAAATCCCAACTGTACCCAACTGATGTGGAGAGAACGGGGAGCATAGCAAGCGTTCGCATTTGTGTAGAAAGAGTGACTGGACTACTTCGACTGGAATATACAATTTTAGAAGGTACACTACCTAGTGAATCTCTTGTATATAGTCCTCATGGGCCACCACATGGTCAGGTTCCAATAATGGATGGTTTTGTAAGAGTGTGTTCAGCTTTTGTAAATGGATGCCCCACTATTGTACCATTTCACTAGTTTTATTTGGATAGTCATGGTTAAAAGTTGATTGCGTTTGGCTTTTTCTGATGTTTGGAAATGTTGATGTCCGGACCACAGCGTGGTTTTGATGACTTAAATTCTTTTAAGAAGTTAAAAATAGAAGTTTTAAAAAAACGATTTGAATGGATTTGGTTCTACTGTATAGAGTGCGAGTAGCCATAAGTGGAACCAGCCAAAAATTGTCTCCTCAGCGTTGGATTTTTCTTGAGTGAACCTGTTTTATCAAATTCAAGCCAACAGATTAAAATTACTAAATTCATGACTACTCAAAGTCTAGCTTAAGAAAAGTCATGACGCACAAGGGACATGTGATAGATTAAAGAACCTTAACTCTTTTAACCTCAAGTGATTTACATCAAATTTAAAAAAAAATTAAGAATTTCTCCTAGCTAATATGAGCATGCCCCTGGTCTACTACATGAAACAAGAAGAGAAACAAGAAGCCAAAGAGAATTTCCTGGTTCAATTCCCCTTCTTCTAGTTGCATACATCTGGTCACTCTAGTCATAGCAACAGCCTTATCCTTACAATAGTGATAAATGCAGTGTACGTCAATTTATCACAGAGTGAGATTTATTACTTTGATAAGGTATCAAATTTTTACAACTTGTACTATCAGGAAATATTGAAGTCAGTCAGGTGAATTGGTATTTGGAAAATGGGAATTAAACATTAAATATTAGCCCAAAACTAATCAGCATTTAATGACACTGTGTGTATCGTGTATTGTAAGATGGAAGCTCAAAAAAAGTACTTAGTATTGACTATCAACAAAACAATATTATTTCTTTGATTCTTGTTGTTTGGACTATAGTAACCGTAAACAAATTCTGAAAGTGTTTTACCACTGAAAAACATACTTAATGTTATACTTTTGGGAACTCCTTGATTTACTGACTTTTTAAAGAAGATGGCGTACAGGTGAAGACGTTTATGTGGCAAATGAATATCCCAAAAATTCGTACTTAGAAAAAAAAATAAAAGGAATCAGGGTTGGATGTAATTTTAAATATCCTTTTCATTTATCTAGCATTACAAACGTTTTAAATTATGTTCTGAAAGCATTCTACATGTACTTGGTTTGCGTAAATGAAGGTGGCTTGGATTTGCATTAGTTTTTAACTTAATAATAAATTCAGTTTAACTCTCACAGATTTTTAATGTCTGATTGACAAGCTATTTAGGGTGCTCCATTAGATTTATGACTATAACTGTATTGTACAACGAGGCTTGGCTCACAGACATTCATGCTCAGTCACTCATGTCACCGCCCAAGCAAAATAATAACGGCTCTGTTGGATCTGATTAAATGGTAAATTTTCGTCGCGATAAAACTCAAGTTGAACTTTCTCACAAAACCCAGCCAAGTTTGTGTTGTTTTGATTACCTAGGGTAAGATGAGTAAATAGGTTTAATATCTCAACAAATAGCAGCAAAATTCCAGCCCACCTCAGGCAATGAATGAAAGATGTCCTCGATTATAATCGTATGGTAAAATTTGATTGTACTCACTCAATACGCAGTCTCAGATGCTTACTTTCGGCAGCACTTTTCCAAGGGTGAAGGGTAAAATGGTAAAGGGTTAGTATTGGTCTTACTAAATTTAGCATTTTAAGTTCTTTAATTTTCAACATCCTGACCCGTGACTTAAGAATTACCACAAGCGATATTACCTTTTTGCTCTCATGACAAAACTCTCATGTAGTTCAATTATACCCACTGTTAACAGGGGTCGAACGATCTCGCAAATTCAAGAGACTCGTGCAGTGTCACGCGTAGTATCCTTCCCCAAATATTCCAGAAAATATGAGTCATTCGGTTAAAACTAGTCTTGTCGTAATGTGCTGTAAATAACTACGGATAGAAGATTCTAGAATCGTTTCTGATACCTATATAAGCAGCTCTTTTGTAAGAGAAGGTTGGTTGTTCCCAAGTAGTGGTTCCCGAATAGTTGTTTCTGAGAAGTTTTCGAGAGTGATATTACGTGACAAGAGACAAAGGTCAAGTTCGTGGTTTTGCTGTCAAGATTATATTTGGTTTTCCGTAGCGAACGATTCAGTGAAGAATTTCTTCAGAACATTGTCCAGCCAGACATCCTATGCTGTTGATGCAGACCCAGTGATCACTTCCTGTGTGCAGTGTGCTCACCAGAGACCACATCAACTTTTCGCTCAGGACCAAGCTTAGGCCGTTAAAAATCCTCGATGGATGGATTTGCTTCAGACAACAGGACTTGAGCCCTGTGAATGATATCGCAGTTATGCCACCCAGATCGATCAAGAATAATCTGATGGTCAGATTCTTCTAGATAAGCAACAGAGATGCCTTTGTTGATTTCACCTTCAATCTCTTTAACAGAGGAAACCTCACACTGTCAATACTATAAGGACTTGTACTAATAAAAGCTGTTGAGGGTACGCAGATAGAGGATTATGAAACTGCAGAAGAAGCACACGTGGTAGCTGCTGAGACTGATCCTGTAGCCCTTTTGCACGCAGCACATTTCTATTTGATTTTTGAGTGGACTGGCATTCTGTCCTTTACTGTAAATAGCTGCTGGACCTGATATTAGTTATGGTTTCCCCCTCGCTAAAACTGTTCATTTATCATCGTGAGGCAAGGGCTCTTTTTTGTAACAAACCTTTTAAAGCCACAGTCCTCACTGATACACATTTTACTGCCCCACAACGCAAACCACAGCAATCACATGAAGTCAGAAAGTCAGGTGTGTGATGAAAAAAGGAGTACTGTTCACACCTCGTCAGTTGAAAATTTGCATGTGTGCGCTTCATTTCAGATTCGTAGGCTTTGATGGCATTTTCTTTATGCTTCCAGCCGTGCTGAATTGTCTTAGACTAAGTGTTGATTCTAAATTACTGTGGGTAGCAAATGGTTTTGACTAAGGATTGTGGGGCTGTGCTAAATTGCACTTGAGGGTAGAACCACTAACTGATGCTTCAACTATACCTGCACAGTGTCGAAAAAATCCTGCGCCTTTAGCCTGTGACCGTGTATCCATTTCCACTCGATTGATTTCTTCAGCTGAAATATCTTCTTTCAAACTGGCCCGTTTTCTTAGCGGTGCAGGTAGTCAAGATTTTCAATGTGAGACAGTTTTGAGGTAACAGGGACAGAAAGACCTTTTGCTATAAACTAACCAGCACAATGTTCAACTACACTTTCCAATTATTATGGGAAGAAAGCGGGAGAGCCACAACATTTGAACGATAGCAACGAAAATTTTGATTCCCATTTTAAGTTTCAACTCTACAAGTAATCTTACCACAAAGATAAAGTTTTTGAAATGATATGACCTCTGATCCCCTTCGCAGTCTAGCAAAAACTAGCAAAAACATCATCGTTCACGAATAAACCATCCATCTCTTTGGAAAACTCGAAGTCGCCGCCGATTGTTTCTTTCAGTTTTGCTTTGAGTAACTTTTTTTTTACCACAGTTAAACATTCGGCTATTAGTCCATACAAATACATTGCTACGTAAAGGAAACAAATGTCATCTTAGTTATATATATTTTTATTTCACACAATGGACGGTCATATTTATGTATGCTACTACTACAGCCATAGCTCTCATATTTACATCGAACCTCTGTAATGCTGTACTCTTGGCAATAATACCATCCTTCCACGTAACTGTTGTCTCTTGTTTGTGGAGGACGACAGTTTGTAAACCCTCTAAACAAAGATGCTCTGACGGACGGTATACCACTTTGGTTCGTGTGTTAGTCGTCTCGTTTGTCTCTTGACTTGACTCAGTTGTCTCGCACGCGACGTGTGAATCAACAATTATCGACCTAGTTTTGTCAATGAGTGATGTGGTTTGCCGTGACTCGGTCTTGTTTGTGTCCCAGATAGGAAACAATAGATAGCTTGAATATGGATTTGAAAAATAAAAGTAATCGATGGGGAACAAATTGAATTGATTGAATTTTAGTGTATAACAAGAAGTGGATTCTACTTTTGCTGGAAAAGACAGTGAATTTAAACGCACACAAAAAGTTTATTACGACAGTTTATCTATTGGTATTATATATGACCGTCCGCACTAAATCGTCCAGCAGATGACAAAGCAATGAAATAAACCTCGCCTTTACTCTTCCTCTGTGGACGAATAAAATCAAGGTTCTTTGTGGTTCAAAACGCTTTGTATCCCGTGTCACAGAAAGAGGAGTTCCAATCGTTTACCAACTCCTTCCACCCTGGAACAGCCTCCACAGTCAAGAGATTGTTGAACGTTTGGTAGAAATTATTTTTACCTTTAAACATAAAGTAAACGCCACCTTTCCTTTTTCTATGGGACGCCGTATCAGTCAATATTGTTTATTTATTTCTATGGTCTCTTAGACCTTTTAGGTGGTAAAGTTAGCTTTTCATGTGGTCTTTTTCAAATTTTATGGGGTCAACCTGACTTTTTGTATGGTCAACTTATGACTTTTTATTTGGTCAACCTAACTTTTTATATGGTCAACTGTTGACTTTTGGTATGGTCATTGTTCTTGCGAACGGGTCAAAATTCAAGGATAACTCATCGCTCTTTAATTCAAACTTGTTTAATAAACCAATATAACACTGAACCTGGTTTGTGTTAACAAAACAAATATAGCCGAAGGAAACCTCGTTCTCGATCTGGTCCTACACTGCGCACGTCCGTGATAAAAGTAGTTTCTAGTCCGTCTGAAGATTCTCCTTTCCTTGATATGACAATATCAACAATGCAAAACTGACAGGGGTAAATACTTGCATGTAAAAGTTCAACTGAATGCAGTTCTTAACAACACACTTCCATAGTCTCTGAGATAAATCTAAAGTTCATGTCCCAATCACAATGTTCTAGAGGACAAAGCTTCACTGTTGGTCTTCTCCTGACACTCTTCCCAACTTGTACGTCCACCACTCGAACTTTTCAGTCTTGTCCAGGGTATACTTTGGTGATGCGCCCCAGTGGTCATCGTCTGCTCGGGGTGTCTGGCGACATCACTATGCTTACGTCTCCTTCTTGAAATTTCTCCTGTTCTCGAAACTACCTCTTTCCAGCGTTCAAACTGGGCAACGACTCTCTTAACCCGCGATGCCAGGAGTTACGAACAAGTTCTTGGACCTCCCCCAGTGTCTATGAGGATTGAAAACTGTGCTATCCACAGCATCTGGTGCAAACCGACCCCCTAACTGCTCATGCAGAAAGTGCTTGGGGGTAAGAGGGACTGGGTCCTGTGGGTTAACCGATTGAAAGGTCAATGGACGAGAATTTATCAGACCTTCCGCTCCAACAACTGCACTGAGAAGCTCCTCATCCATGACATCTGCTCTACTAAGGATGGCATAGATGGCCTTTTTGGCAGCTTTTATCATCACCTCATTGACGTCACTGAAGTTACAGGCAAGAGGCGGGTTGAAGTGCTATTTGATGCCATAACACGCTGTTTTCTCCTGGATCCTCCTCCTGTCTAAGCCTGCTAAGCATACTTTGCTCCGACAAAATTTTTGCCATTAGCTGAAGGGACATATTTTGGGAGGCCGGGCCGGGACAACCTTCGGAAGAATGCGTTCAGGAAGGTGTCTTTATCAAGACCATATGCTACCATTAAATGTACTGCCCTCGTACCTAAACAAGTGCACAGGCACAAACAATTATTATCTCTTATAATGGGTTTTTCCTCTTCCATGCTTAGCATAGAATGGTCCAGCAAAGTCACTAGATGTCTGACTGAAAGACCGCAAGGACCTTTGGGTTCAAGGCTCTGGTAAGGGGCCATAACTTGTTTGTCAGGGGGACGTTTCTCCGTCTGCACATGAAATATTCTTTCGCTTTCGTTTTCTGGGAAGAATTATGGGATAGCAAGTTTTCCATGGTAAGCAATCTGCGAAATTGAGCCTTCCGCCAAACCTAGGTACACCTTCTTCATCCAATACCGGCTTCAGTGGCAACAACTTTGACCTTCCAGGTACCTCTTTTTTTTACTTCAGTGCTTGAGTGTCCTCCCGAAATTCTTCTTGTTGAGCCAGTCTAAATAAGCGTATTTCTGAAGTGAAAATTTCCTCCGGTCCAAGAGCTACTCTCTTGCGTAACGTTGATGGCAGGCGGCATTTTTCTAGGAAACGATTCACTGTTTGCGGACACCCTTGTAAGCCTAGTCCAGCTGGAGTATCTGATCCAAGCGGTCTTCTGTCACCGCGGAAAGAAATGAGCGTTATTGTAAATGTTCATTACTGCTTGCGGCCCGCCAAGTCGGACTTCTACGTCGGCTTCCTTTTTGGTTCCATTCTTCGTTTCTGGCCATTCTGTTTCCTCTTGCTCCAAGAACGCTGGACCCTTCCACCAGCCTTCTTTATCAATAAGTGTAGAGACACTTAGTCCTCTTGTCAACAGGTCAGCTGGGTTCTGCTTGGTTGGCACATGCCTCCACTGTACTGGGTCGGTCAATGACTGTATTTCCTCAACACGGTTCGCTACAAAAGGCTTAAATTTTCGGCTGCAGCCACGGATGCAATACAATACATCCACACTATCTGACCAAAATAACTATTCATGTCTGGGAAGATTCAGAACGTTCCTGACGGCCTCGATTGAGACGGCATGAGTTCGTTGATGCATTTTCCTGTGACGTGGAACTTTTGGTATGGAGAACAATGAATTTTAAACCAATGTATGGCCACTTTTGGAGATAAACATTAAAAAATGGCTCGGGAAGTTAAGGTACTTTATTTATCGAGTTAATAGGAGGTTAGAGAAATAGCAAGACCAGTACCAAATATGTATCGATTCAGAGCCGAGTGAACCATGAGGTCCTGATTGTTATATTTTAGAAATTTTAGTCATTTGCATATATTTTCTTATATCATTTGGATGCCATTGTGAGCGAAACGCGCACGCACAGGCGCCATCTTGTCCAATATTTCTGCCGATGGTATCCAGCTTCGTGCAGTGTGACTGATCACTTTGCGTAAAAGGAAAATATGGAGGCTGATACTTCTCAGTCTCATGTTGGTCAACGGATCAATCCCAATTCAACAGGATAGTAATTAGAAGCCGTACGGTTTGTCGTGGAATGCAGCAGCAACTATGAAGCAGCGAAGAAAATTAACGTTGACCGCAAGAGCACCAAGAGAAAGTTAGAAACTGGTACTTGTAAGCGAGAGCGTCTCGACGTGGCGGGAGGAGAGCCTTTTGATCCGCCATTGAAGAAGTCTTATTGAAATCGGTCCAGAAACGACGATCTTCAATGCTCTTCCTGTATCAACGAAAATGATCAGAAGCAAAGCAACATTTGTTCCACAAGGAGAGATGCTAGGAAATGTAACTTCCTCTGACATTAACGGCAAGCATTGGATTGGTACAGAAGTTCATGACCAGAAATCGAAAGTTGGTCAAGTGAGACGCAGATGTTACATTTTTGGTTTGTGGTTGGAAAGAAAAATGCTACAGTGATCGTTGAAAGCTGTCCTCTCCCGGCGTCACCAACCGCCTTGCTTTGGAGCAATTGCTCTCAGGCGAGTGTTAAGGTGGATTGAAACTAGGCTTATTTCGTGCCACAGTTTGCCTTATTAGGGAGCTGTTCATTTGACTTCGCCCATAACGGGCCAGATGTTTGATGCGATGCCACGAGAAAAGGAAATAGTGTCTTGAGGCTTCGAGGAAATTGGTCTTCCCTAAACGGACCAAGTGTTTTTTTTTGGAAACTGCCTTGAACGTGGTAGGAACCAGGCAAATTGAGATTGCACATTGCTTGACTGGACAGCATTGCAATTTTAAAATTGCCACCCTGAATCATTGGCCAGAAGAGAATTGGTGGAATCCAATGTTGCTCCTTTGCATTACTTCAGAGCAGTGGGTGCGTAGCGTGTTGTATTGACGGTATATTTGCTTTTCTAAATTAAACCAAGTTGTAGTGTAATAAATTGTTTTTAAATTATGACTCGCAGAATTTATGCAGGGAAAGACACAGCTCTGTAAGTATTTTTTTGTTTCCTACTTTATGTTCAATAAACTGATAGTTGCTTATCATAAATTGAAGTTGTTCCTATAAATACATACGTATTAAATAAACACATGTTTTTTCTTCGAAACATTTATGCACATGCACAGTTATTTTTCAATTTTAGCCATTTCTGTTGACCGTTTAAGAGAGTAATTTGCATCCATTCATAAACAGGTTTACATTTTGGATTCTTAAATCTTGCTACGCTGGGAAGGCAGCCAAGGCTTTGGCTAGCACATTGAGCCTCAATTAGAGAAATATGGTTATAATTGCAATGGAGCCATATTCGTACACATCTAGATTTTGGAAATTTTGTGAACTGAAACTTTTAAAGTACAACCAAACATTGTAATCTTGGGTCAGACTATTTTACTCTAAGTAGAAATTGAATCGATGCATTGTTAGTTTGTTAATGGAGTCTGTACTCTCACGATTAACACATAATGCTATATTTTAGTATTTCAAGTAATAATGCAACTTTAAATTCATTAGAGGAAGAAAACAAAACTTGCTAGGTCAAGGGAAAGTGAGCAACATTCTAATTGTTCTTTGTAGATGTGCCAGTGAGCAAATCGAGGACGACACAAATGAACTCCTCTTACGTGTGAGCACAAAGTGAACGCCATCTTCTTTCCTCTTTACTTCTTTCTTTTCGTTCTTCTCTACTTCTGAACTCTTTATTTCAGATTAACGTCCAAGTTAAGTTGTGAATAGCAAGCAAACGATGCTCTTTTATAACTGTTGTGGGACATATTCTTTATATTTATAATAACAGTGTTCTTTTTATTTATAGGGATCTCCCGTAGAAATGTGTGGTAGCACTGTCTTAGCTGGTGGGCACTTAGAAGCTTTTTCCTCCCAATGGTGTTCCCTGAAACCACGAGATTTTTTTTATCATAACCATCACACTATCAATAAGGTAACCTCATGGCATTAGTTAACTTTAACGCCTAGATTGTGTGATACATTTTTTATTTCTGGTTTTATTTCCAGCTATTTTGCAGCTTTTAAATGCTTGCCTCCGAAATCTGGCGGAATGTGCGATCCTTAGGTGAAACTGTACTGATACTTTTTTTTTGTTTAATAACCTCGTGCGAAATATTTACTATACATAGAAGAGGGGGACAGTTGTTCAATTGTGTTGTCTGGTGTAACCAACGATTTCGCTATTACTCTATTAAACTCTCATTTATTATTTATGCATCTCTTGTTTCGACTCGAGAGAGGAAAAAGTATGAGCGGTGTAGAATTTTTGCTAAAGATTTTAGTGGTCACCTTAAAGATTCTTGTTGTTGTTGCAATTTAGGTGACATATTGATGCATTCATAACGTTATAAAAAAGTTATAAATAGTGAATGAACACACCCAGTAAGCTTCAGTGAACATCTAACACGAAGATTTTAATCAGTTCTGTGTCGCATTTCTGGGGGATAATAACATGTTAGAATTGCATCGTTTCATTTAGGAAAGTGAACCCAGACTGATGAAATTTGATTCATCTTACAAGGCAAAGAGCTGAGGTATATAGATAATAATAGAACGTATTCAATTCACCAAGACACAGAAATCACATTAAGTTAGAATGCAGAATTTGGCAAAGACAAGAAGATTGTGACATTTTTTATGCTAGTAATGAAAACAACGAAGAACGAAGGGACTCGAAGCTGTGCGAAGTGTAAGTGTGTTAATGAATTGATTCTCTTGATTTTTCTGAGAACACAGAGGGTGCTTTGGATCAGTATGCTGATGCAGCAAATGTACAGATGAAGGTTGAAGATGAATATGCCTCCTCGGCCTTCGCAAACGAAACTCTTGAATTGCACCATTATGAGAATATGGCCTCCACATCACGCGTTAGTGCTGAAACAGAAGGGTTTGATCATCTCTACCGGACAACAAGCAGTCATGAATTACTCGATGTGGATGCTGAAACCCAAACACAGGCGTTTGATCACCTGTGTATAGGAAATCGAGTGATTCCAAAGTACCAGATATGGACGCGAAAACTGAAACATAAGACCATGATTGAAAAAGATCATCTGGGTGATTGCACTCCAATTCCCGACGGAGCGGTTCTAGCTACCCTCGACGTTTGTTGACTTTACACTAACATTCACCAGGAGGAGAGAATCGAAGTTGTTTGTCAATATTAGCAAGGGCACCATCAGTCAAAGGCACCCATCCCTAAACAATGACTTGGGGACCTCTTGCGACTGATTCTTAAAGAAAACTCTTTTAAATTTAATGAGAAACTCTACCAACAAACGCAATGGAATAGCTATGGGAACAAAAATGTCAGTAGCCTTCGCCGTCATTTTTATGGCGCACATTCAAAAACAGCTAATGGTCATCAGCACCTTATAGCGGGCAACCACAATCTCGCGTGAATATTTCCAAAATCTCCTAATGGTTGCTTATCGAAAGGACAAATCTGCGGCTGAAAGACTTGTCAGAGCTAGAAATCCTTCACTTCAATTTAACAACCAAGGAGTTATACTCGGTAGGGGTCAAGTGACAGCGTTAGAACGAGATCATCTGCGGTGGGTGATTGCCGTCTTAAGAAGGACTGTTGTTTGCGATTGACTTTTCATCAACCTGTGCGGAAGCCATCTTCAAAGTCAAGTGATAGTCTTTTAGTTAGCTCATAATTCAAAAACCCTGGTGAGTGATTTGATTGGTCATTAGATAGAGTAGCTGTTGGTAAGCGCGTGATGTGATTGGCTGTGTTTGTTACTGTATCCTGTTGAGTAATCGTGCGAGAAGAGGTTGACGCTGATTTAGGGCAGATTGTTCCAAGTTCGTAAACCAACTTTCGAGCGTAATTCGTTGATAGCAGTCAGTACTTTAGGTTAAACACATAGCAGAGCCTCAGTGGATACTGTGGCTTGCCTTTGAGTGGTGTTCGGCGATGTTGTCGTTGAGGTCACCCCTCCTGGTCTGTCTTCAGGTTCTTCTTTGTCCTCAACATTAGTAAAATGAACTTGATCTTGTGTGCAACTCGGATGTTGTAAGGTCGTAATATGCGTGCTACTGAGGGTTTCAAAGGTCCCTAGGTATAGTGGCTGAAGTGGTGTATTAAAGGGGAACTCCGGGGTAAAAATGG
>BLAZ01000409.1:199107-211607 GCA_014633955.1 Acropora tenuis | reverse complement strand
TAGACAGCGTCAATTAAGTTGTCTGTAGATTGTAGTTGGAGTTGGGACTCGTCAGTTAAGGGTCTGAGAATGCTAGTTAAGTGTTTGGAAAGTTGGTTAGTAGGAGACCCACGGAATGAGACTTCTTTTTTTTTTCGAGGCCGCAGCAGAGTGCAATGCTGAGCCACCCCATTTAATTCTCACAACAGTAAATAACATGCCTCAGGAAGGGTGCTGCATGCACGTCAAAATCACCAGGGCAGTAAACCCCGCCTCCCTTACAAATAATATCACGGCACAAACGACAAAGAAAAGAATACCACGGTAAAACAAAATTTTTAATAATGGATGACGAAGAAGAAAATGGTAATGGACGACGAAGAAGAGACGACACAGTAAGGACAAGGAACACAACAACAGAACATTGGAAAACAAACAGAAAACGAAAAACAGAACAGACGACAAGGGACAAACACAACAACAGGGAAGAGAAACGAAGGGCCGAAACAGTTACCCGAAAAACCGGAACAATTGCACGTGAACGAGAAGATGGTCATTGCCTAACGAAGCCACAACATTACAAGCATCCCACTGACGGATGAAGAAACAACGACGACGAGCGGAACGGAAACGTTTAAAGAAAATCGGAAGATGAAATCGAACACGAGCACGGACGCTTGCTGACACATCGATGGCGCAAGGACTGATATTATCGAAGCGTAAATTATTTCGAGCCCGCCAGAGAAAAATTTGCGCAGATTTAAAATATGAATGAAAACTTTCGGGATGTTAGAAAACTCATCAACATTAAAACCAAAACGAACATGACGAACTTCTTAGGAAGGAGCAACCGAGGACCAACGAAACATAAGAGAACTGACTGAGCAAGGGGACATTCAAAAAAGAGGTGATCGATAGTTTCAGGAGCAGAATATACAAAAGCATGATAACTGAAGAGAATAACCAAAAGAAGCAAGGCGATCAGCAGTGTAAAGGACCCCATGAGCAATTTTCTAGCCTGGTTCAATAACGGGACGATCCATATCAAACAAAAACAACTGACGCCAAGTACACGACCAATATAAAGAACCAAAAATAGGGACAAACTTAACAAGACAGTGAGGAGTAGAAATATTTTCAGACAATAGGAAGGTGTAGGCTGACCTCGTGGAAATAGCAGAAGCCGGAGATATAGTCAGACCAGAACAACAACCAATAGAAAGAGAACCATGACGAGCAGAAAACCCCCCATCCGCCGCACGCCAAGCAGAAAGAAAAGAGCAATAGAAAGGAGGTAAAGGACTAGAGTCAAAATCAGCAGGTCGAGAAAGAACATCCAAAGGAGACGCACCGAGACGATCCCAAAAATAAAAGCACAAAAATGGATCCTCGAAGCCGGGCAAGTAACAAGATGCCTGGCCCATTGGACAGGGAGTGCCCTAACTTTAAACTTGATTAGAAGAAGAGAAAATCCACCGAACAGAAAAGGTTGACAGACAACGGCTCTTGCAACTAAGCCCCTTTTACCTTTCCAGAAAAGCTTAAATATTAGACTATTTAACTCACGTAAAACCCAGTCTGGCATGTGGACCAGAGACGCCACATACCAAATCCGGGAAAGAGCCAATGCATTAATAACAAGTGATTTGCCACTATAAGATAGATGACGTTGGCCCCACGAATTAAGAGTGTTTTAACCTACGTTAATTCGCGGACGCCAGTTAGCTTCTTCAAACACAATACCACAATCACGAGAAAATTGGAAAGGTGAACCCAACCAGGCAGTACTAGACAAGAAAGCTTCAGTGCAATGCCGGACCACCCGATTTACCACACACACACACACAAAGATTAAAATGCCTCGAGAAGGGTGCACAAGCACGTCAAAATCACTCGGGTAATGAGCCCCGCCTCCCCACACAAACACTCCACGAACACTCACAACTAACCAATGTCAATCACACAAGAGAAACGACAAAACACATTGAAGCGCATTATTTTGTTCTTCATTTTTAGCAACTAGATGCGCATTACAAGACATCCATACCGAAAAAAACTACACCATCTGAACCCCTCAGAGCAGAGACCCACCTATCGACCATCTGCTTTTTACCCAGCCGAGAAAAGAAAGCTGACGAGGTTTCGCCCTCTTCAACCCACTGAACTCGGACACGGACATGGGCCCCCATGGCGGCCTCAGGATCGATACGCGCAATTTCGGAAAGAGTATTCTTATACGGGCCAATACAAGAGATAACACCGTTGTCAACCTTCGACTTAAGATGTTACGCTAGATTAAACAACAGCCCCGTATACACCGGCGCTTTGCCACTAGTGCTTAACAAAAAACGATCGTGATTCCCTTGATTTTCGACTTCCCCAACTGCCACAAGTCCATAACTGATGAAAAACTGGGTCTGCGATACCTCCAATCATGCAGCCCAAAACTTCTTAATCAACTGGCAATAATCATCCTCTTCTAGAATCAAGATATCAAACTTCCACAGGCCAGAACCAGGAGGGACAGCGTCGGGCACAGATATCGAGAAACGCAAACCACAATGATCAGAAAAGGGGCAGGGAAAGAGATCACAAAACAAAATAAAAGGCTCCCAAATGGTGGGACAACCTATTAGGTCAATCAGAGAACCCACAACGCCATCACTCCTCGTCCAGGTAAAACCGGACCGGGAGGAAACAGATGGTGCCAAACGTCCACACAACAACAGTCAGTAAAAAGCTTAGCGAAGGTCACCGAACTCTCACGGGAATCATTGTCCACACATGAGCCTTCCGGTCTATAGCATGGTCGAAAACCGAGTTAAAATCACCTGCAAGAATCGTAGGATCACTAGGGTTCACAAACGTGTGTACACTGTCCAGGAAGGCATTTCGCTGCGGGTTCCGATTCGGGGCATACAACGAAATTACCCTTAAACGGACTCCACGAAGCTGGAACTCGCACTGGAGGAGCCTACCCTCAGAATCTGACCCAGGAACTTACAAGAAACAAAGACGACCGAAAGAAGACAATACAACCGCAAGATCTATTGGAACCAGGAGATACACAAAACAAAAATCCGGAGGACCGGACACAGGACTGACACTGAGACTCCGAGAAACAACAAACATCGACCGACGAGACAGCATGAGGCCACTGCAGTAACGCAGCGCGCTTCAATGAGTCCCGCAAACCATCAACATTAAGAGACAGCACAGACAGAGGAGAATTGAAGACAGAAGAGGAGCCATCATGAAGAGAAAAAGACCCTAAGAAGACGACTTGGCTGACCGATCAACGTTGGCCAATACACGGGAGGCCGAACAGAGGCGCACAGGAAGGCCAGAACCAGCAAAGCGAACGGAACGATGAAGAGAACGGGCTGTCCGTTCCTAGACAGGTTCAATGGAAGGGGCAGGCTCAGTGAAAGTCACGGCCTCCTCCATAACAAGTACCTCCGCCCATGTAGGAGGATCGTCAGAGGACGACAAAGATTCAACTAGCTGAGAGTCAGCCAAAACATTAATACTACTACATTTATCACTGTTATCATTAACTACATCAATATTTTGTTCAAAATTAATGCTACTACATTTATCACTGTTATTATTAACTACGTCAATACTTTACTCAACATTATACTACTTTGCGCTACGTTACTCGTACTTTGTTCTAAAGTAACAGTGTTTTGTTCAACAGTACCAGGTTCTTATCTTTATCATTACTCCTACTTTGTTCCACATTAACACTTTGTTCAATATCCCCGGTACTTTGCTTAATATTAACACTACTTTCTTGAACATTATGTTCTTTATCAGCACTAAATTGATCGATATCAGAGATAGAATCAAGGTTAAATGAACCCGAGATATTATCGTCTCTACCGGAAAAACCAGCAGGCGAACCATCCTCCTCCATAGCAGTATCGACATCAGCCGTATCAAACGACACAGGAGATGAAACACTAGTCGGGGAATCGGTAGAATTATTATTAGAGTCAGCCGGGGGTGTAGGTTGAGCCGCCACACTAGGAGTAGCGACTGATGGCGGATCAGCGGGCGATCGTCCGGTATATCAATGGAATCAGCACGCGGGTTAACGCACTCTCTTGCAAGGTCTCCAGGTTGGTGACACCACAAGCATTTTCCCTTTAACGGACAATCCCGAGCAACATGAGCCAGAGGCTCACAAATGTCACACTCAACGGCTTGACCGTAGTGCGAAACCTTAACCCGGAAGCCTTCAACATCTAGATTCCAAGGAATAGCCTGATTTCGAACCATAGATACAACTCTGACGCCATCAGCGACTCCACTTAAATCCAACCAGCAGCAGTTAAAACCATCTTTGACTTCACCAAACGTATTAAGAGCACGCGCTAACAGGTCATTATTTGCCTCAAATGGAAAATTGCACACGAAAACGTTTTGAGGGCGTGGCCCCCCACCACGCACACGACACGGAATATCGCCAATAAAAATAGATTCGTTACGTAAAATCAACTGCTTAACAGCAGCGTCAGCAAAGAAAACTCGGGCAATATTAGCAACGAACGGCACGGCCGTTACTTTGAGAGAGGAAAACCGATTCGTAATAGCAGCGGCAATGACATTACGATTGACTGATGCTGGAAAAGCGGATACGTACAACAAAACTGTACGCGGAAAATCACTAGACATGATAAGACCAGCAAAAGAGTTAAAGGAAAAGGAGAGAACCCACCGGACAGAACCACAAGGTTAAGGCGGATGGGCGGCCTCAAGAAGGAAAGGATCTAACAAAAAGGAGGACCAATAATACGTTACCACAATACTAGCTTGAAAAATCTGCCCACGAATTCTGGCTTGAACCTTTGTACTGGAACCGCTCTCTATTGGTCGCATCGGTATGTAAGGCTTGTGTAGTGTAGGTAATCCTTAAAAATTAGCTAATTTGGTACGTGGCATCTGAGTCTGTAATGTCGTTGTATGGCAATAGTTTCGGTCTTTTTAAAGTCAAGTAGTTTGCCGTTTAGTCTTCGTTGGAGTGCTGGTGTGGTTTCACCCTTCAGTGGTCCGTACGTCTGTTTGTCATTTACTAGTGAGTCCATTTTGTTAGTATAGTCCTTCTTGTCCAGAACCACAGTAACACGTCGTTTTCCGTGAGAAGTATGACTACGTCATGGTCGTTTTTTTAGCCGTTTGAATGTGTGGAATTTGTCTTTTGTCAAGTTGCAGTCGGTGAATGAGGCTGACTAGAATGGAAGCTGTTCTGCTTTCAACACTCGATACAATATCGTGGATTGGTATATGTTTAGGCATAACAGATTGTTTAAGTCGGTAGGAGAGTATATGCGCTTTGCAAACTTGCTGATTTACTAACTTCGAAGAGACTGCCCTAAATCGTTGGCAACCTCTTCCCGCACCTTACAAACGATTACTCGACAGGAAAAAGTAAAACATTGTTTACTATTAATCATACAACCCATCTATTTGCATAACCTATCTCCGCACACGTCTTCACACCCAATCGCATCACGCGTTTACCAACGGCTACTCTATCTGTTGACGAATCAAATCGCTCACCGGGATTTTTGAATTTTGAACTGACTAAAAGACTGTCACCTGGCTCTGAAGATGACTTCCGCACAGGTTATCGAAACGTCAGTCACAAACAACAGTCCTTGTCAAGGACCAATCACCCAGGTGATCTTTTTCAATCAAGGTATGTTACTCTTGGATTCAAAGAGAAGTAGATATCAATCTCGAGAGAGGGAGATTTTAAGTCAGGTGAAAGGGTGCGATTTTACAAAAGGCTTCATTCCAATGAAATTGTCATGGTGATGTTTCAACAGCCTGCGCCTCACGCTAAAAATTGTTTTGGTGCTGAAGAAGTTGAAATTAAATATGCCATCTCAAGACTTATACATGTGCCATATATCTAAGACTTTGGGGGGGGGGTGCACATCTGGCAAGTTCCTTGTAGAGATTGTGAGTTTTTACATGGCGATATGTGTTACATGGCGATATGGTGAGGTCAGACAGGGGCTCAGTATCACAGAGTGTAAGCCAAAAGAAAGCAAAATTGGTTATTCCGGCATTCATCAAAGGAAAATCCCAACTGGACCCAATGGGTGTGGAGAAAACAAGGGGCATAGCAAGCGTTCGCATCCATGTAGAAAGAGTGACTGCACAACGTCGGCGGGAATTCACCATTTTAGAAGGTAAAATGCTTACTGACTTTCTTGTATTTAGTCCACATAGGTCACTACATGGTCAGGTTCCAATAATGGATGGTTTTGTAAGAGTGTGTTTGGCTCTTGTAAACGTATGCCCCACTGTTGTACCATTTGAGTAGTTTTATTTGGATACTCATAGTTTAAAGTTGATTGTGTTTGGCTTTCTCTGGTGGTTGGAATTGTTGATGTCCTGGTCACAGCTGATCTTGATCATCCCTTTAACTTTTTTTAAACACTTGGAATGGATTTGGTTCTACAACGTAGAATGCAAGTAGCCATAAGAGGGACCAGCCAAAAATTGTTTGTTAGCAATGCATCTTCCTTGGGTGTGCCTGTTTTGACAAATTAAAGTCAACATGTTAAAATTACTAAATTTGTGACCACTCAAAGTCTAGCTTAAGGACAGCCATGATGCACAAGGGGCATGTGATAGATTAAGAACTCTTTTAATCTCAAGTGATTTACACCAAATTTCTCCTTACAGGGTTGTCAGTAAGAATTTCTCCTGGCTACTATAACCATGCCCCTCGTCTAGTACATGAAACAAGAAGAGAAACAAGAAGCCAAAAAGAATTGTCTGGTTTAATCCCCCTCCTTCTAGTTCCATACATCTGGCCACTCTAGTCACAGCAATACCCTTATCCTTACAATAGTAATAAATGCAGTGTACGTCAAATTATCAGAAAGTGAGATTTAATGCTATCATAAGGTGTCAAATTCTTAGAACTTGCACTATCACAAAATATGGAGGTCAGTCAGGTGAATTTGTTTTTGGATAATGGATTAAACATTCAATTTAAGCCCAAAACTAATCAGCGTTTAATGACACTTATGTAACGTGTATTGTAAGATGACCCCTCGCAAAAAGTAATTAGTATTGATTATAAAGAACACAATATTTTTTCGTTGATTCTTTTTGTTTGGACTATAATAACTGTAAACAAATTCTAAAAGTGTTTTATCACTAAAAAACACATACTTAATGTGATACTTTTGAGAACTGTTTGATGTATACTGACTTTTTAAACGAGATAACGTATAGCTATAGAGTTATGAAAGCATTGTACATGTACTTGCTTTGCGTAAATGAAGGTGGCTTGGATTTGCGTTAGTTTTTAACCTAATTATAAATGTAGTCCAACTCTAACAAAATGAGGTCTGTTGGCTTTTAATGTCTGACTGACAAGCGATTTAGGTAGCTCCATTAGGTTGATGACTATAACTGTATTCTACAACGAGGCTTCAATTTTTGTCGTGCTTGGCTCTCAGACATTCATGCTCAGTCACTCAAGTCACCGCCCAAGCTAAATAATAACAGTTCTGTCGGATCTGATTAAATGGTAAATCTCAGGCAGGATAAGAATCAAGCTGAACTTTCGTACAAAATCCAGCCAAGATTGTGGTGTTTGAATTATTTCGGGTAAGATGGGTAAATAGTGGTTGTAACAAATGAGCAAAAATTTTTCATTACTTTATGTAACCTACAAATGCAATAATTTATTTTACTGCACACCCGTTGGCAATTTTTGAAGCTCCACTCTGTGAGAAGAGATTGGCCATACATCCCAAGTTCTGTAAACAAAGTATGAAGCTTAAGTGGAGTTTCGTGACGTGGCAGTGGAACAATCCTCCTTGGGGAAATCATGAAATTTTCTGGAACTAAAAAAGTTAAAAAAGAAAACAAGGAAAGAAGGTTAACGCTCCATTTCTCAAATTTGAAGCTAAATGTGACGTCATTCTCAACTTTTATTTGGCCTCGGTCCACGTTAAAAGTTAGACTTGTCGCAAAAAACCCCTTATTAATTAGACTGTTGCTGGACGGTAAAAAAATTGATTGCTATAAAACTGCCACCCAGTAAGTCTGTTCTTCTACCTTCTGGTTTATGATATCCTGATAAAGGCTGTCATAGAGATAAACATGTCCAACAAGACATGCTGTTGATGCAGACCCAGTGATCACTTCCTGTGTGCAGTGTGCTCACCAGAGACCACATCAACTTTTCGCATAGGACCAAGTGTAGGCCGTTGAAAACCCGCGATGGATGGATTTGATCAGGCAACAGGACTGTGAATGATATCACAGGTATGCCACCAAGATAGATCAAGAATAGTCTGATAGTCAGATTCTTCTAAATAAGCAAGAGAACTATGTTTGTTGATTTCACCTACGGGAAACCATCACTGTCAGTACTTCAAGGATTTGTACTAACAAAAGCTATTAATGTAGAGGGTACGGAGATCGACGATGATGAAACTGCAGAAAAAGCACATGCGGTAGCTTCTGAGACGGACCGTGTAGCCGTTTTACACCCAGCACATTTCTATTTAATTTTTGAGTTGTCTGGCATTCTTTTTAAACCTTAGCAACTTAGATGAAAACTTTTTCCACTCTCACACTTATTATTCTGGTATTCCATTAGTTTGTCACTAGATTTTGGAGTGACAGATGGAAATACTGTCACAAACCAAGGCCGTTTGGTTGTTTTACCGTCGACCTTGCACCTTGTTTAGAATTCTTTCCTCGTTTAAACTGAGGTAATCTGGCACATTGCGGAGAAACTCATGTTTCTGACACGTTTACTTAATTCAGTAACAAGCACGAATGGCGTAATTCGATATATGGACATTCCTTATTGTTGCATGAGATGACATTTTTATCCGGCTGACCATGACGATAGCAGATCCTATTGACATCCAGCGAGTGAACAGGTACAAAACACTTTCTTGTGTACCAGCGGCTACAAATTTGTGTCAGAATCAAAATTCGCCAGAAAATCTCTAGTTAAACAAACCGTTTCCCAGTGTTTAGGATCAGGATGAGAAATTTCTGTCCTTTACGGTAAATACCTGCTGCTGCACCTGATAATAATAATTATGGTTTCTCCTTAGCTGAAACTGTCCATTTTGTATCAATATGCCAGAGAGCACCTAACAGACATAAGAAAAAGAGAGACCTTGTGATAAACAAGAAGTCATCTTTTGATGGCGGGAAACAAAAAACTTTTTGCACATCCGGGAATATTTAAATACGGGTTCGAGACATAAGGGCATGTCACGCAACAGGTTATCCCCTAGCAATATATAAGTTGACAACAAGGAATGAAATATGAACAGCGTTGAACAATAACAAATTTATTAAACGGTGCCTAGAAATGATGATAACAGAAGTTTGCACCCTTAGCATTAATAGATCAGGTCAAAGTTCGCTGTCACAGGTTAAAGCTCTCAATACTTATCAAGCTACAAAATCTTTGAGATACGACGGCCTCGTGTTCTGACTTCAGCGGCAGACTCCTGTGTCTCTTCACGTGGTTCCCTAGCAAGTGACTTTTCACACGGTGTGTGTTCACCAGGATTGTCCGAGTAGCTTGGTCTTGTGGCAGTTCAGTGAGGGTCGACCCCGAAGGCCATCCACTGGCTACTCTTAGTGGTTCACTGACAGTTTTCCCAGGGGGTGGCTCATTGCTCTTTCGCAAGTAAATTCTATTACGCCCGTAGGTGGATCCATGAGCCGTCTTTATCTCGTACGAGCTTTCTTACAACTACACCCTTCTTCCATTCCTTTTGTCATAGTTGAAATGGTTTCAACTTTACAGTATCTCCCTCATGCAGCGTGGGTAGATCGTTGGCATGAGCGTTGTAATATCTGGCTTGCCTCATTTAAACATCCTTCAGCTTTTCTCTCTCTTGATTGATACTTCAGGATCTTGGTTCCAGGAGAGTGCTAGTGGTGGGCAGTCCTTGTCCTTGTCCTTGTCCTTCTGCTTATGAGCCG
This sequence comes from Acropora tenuis, assembly GCA_014633955.1. Lineage (NCBI taxonomy): Eukaryota > Metazoa > Cnidaria > Anthozoa > Scleractinia > Acroporidae > Acropora > Acropora tenuis. Next base: position 201,635 of record BLAZ01000409.1, on the reverse strand, counting down.
TTGAGCGGAGCTACTGCCAATACCTTGTGATGGAGTATTGCATATCACAAGAAATCTCTTGTGAAAATCGTCACCGCCTTTAGCAGTGTTGCGGAGAAATTTCTTAGCAGACTTGACTGCTGCCGCAACCTTTCCATTCGGTTTACTGTTGTAAGGAGAGGTTACCATAGGTTCAATGTCCTATTCCTTGGTTAGCAGCAACAAACTGAGGGCCATTATCACTGACAAGCTGACATGACCGTATCTTGCAAAATATGTGTTGAGCTTCCGTACTACTATCCCAAAATCAGTGGCATGTAGCCTGTCCAGTTCCTAAAATCCTCTGTAGTAATCGACCGTAACAAGATAGTCTTTCTGATTTGAGTTAACAGATCAACAGCAACTTTTTCCAGGGTCGCTGTGGTACCTCATAGCTCATAAGTGTCTCCTTGCCATGTGACACTTCAAATAGTCTGCATGGTTCACAAGTCGAGATCCAGTGTCTGAGCTCAGCATTCATACCAGGCCAATAGACGCTCTCCCTTGTCCGCCTTAAACATCCTTCTACACCAGCATGTGAGACATGTATGTCCTTCTTTATCTCAGCTCTTAGCCCTTTGAACAAAAGCCCATCATACACGCCAAGTTCATCTCTCACATCTTAATAGGGGGTCAAATGAGGAGGGAGTTTAGACCGCCCCTCCGGCCAACCTTCCAAAATTGTAGCTTTAAGCAGTTGCAGATTTTCATCCTTTGAGGTCTTGCCTTGGAGTTTCTATATCTTCTCTGGTCGCATTGGGGAAAGTTGGACTGCATTGATGGCTTCGGATTCATTGGGGGTCCCTTGATTGCCTGCTGTGTATGACCGGGAGTGTACTGGACATCAATGTCACAGGCAAGGATTCTGAGGAGCATGCTTTGCAAGCGCTTTGGGGCCCTATCAAGTGGTTTCTTTGAGATCGCTTCTAGCGGTTTGTGATCAGTGTTCCCAAGAACGTGGCGACCATAAGCAAATTGGTGCCATTTTTCCAATGCAAACACAATGGGCAGCATCTCTTTCTCAATGGTAGCGTACCGAGGTTCTGGATCCGTCAGCGCCCTTCTAGCGTAAGCAAGAAGTCTACCTGCTTGGAGGAGAACAGCTCAGGGAGAAGGTGTTTTACTTCACTGAAAGCCTTCTCCTTGCCATCTTCAGGTTTTGTGTTTGTGTCACAGCTATATACAGGATCAATATCGGAAAAGCAAATTGTCACAAGAAGTAGATTTCTTGAGTTACTGTAAAGCAAAACACAAAAACAGAAGTGTTAGAAGTTGAAGATGGTGATAGTATCATGGCGGACAAAGGCTTTGATATTGAGGAAGACTTAAGGAAAATGGGACTTCAATTGAATAGTCCTCCCGTTTTCAAAGAAAAACCACAGTTTACTGAGAATGAGGTCATTAAAACACAAACTATTGCAAAACACAGGATTCATGTGGAAAGAGCTATAGGAGAAGTGAGAAATTTTCTCATTTTTAACACAAGAATACCAATTAGTTCATTGGCTACCATAAATCAACTCTGGACAGTTTGTTGCTTGCTTTCAAACTTCATGAACCCTGTTTTAACTGATGAAGAAGATGATTGACATGTGCTGCTGGAAGAAACTAGAACTGAACTTTCTCAAGAAGTTCTAAAAGCCGTTGCAATAGAGATGTTGAATGCTGTGAATGTTTGTCCTTATTAAATATGATGCATTGCACCATAAAAACAGAAATACTTAACTGAGCTAGATAGAAATGTCATTAAGTTCAAAAAATTTCTTTAGATTGAGGCATTTGTACACTTATGAATATGTATTGGGAAGCAAATATGAGTAAGCTAAGGGTCATTTCTTTTGTACAGAGTGCACTTTGATAAGACATTTTCTCAGATTGTTAAATTTTTTGGATTGCACAGTCTTTTCTTTTTCAAGAAAGCAATAGCATGCTTGAAATAGAATGAGGTAAATTTAGGCAGGAGTGTGTTGTTCCAAAAGTCAGCATCAAAACAAATTGCCTCTACACAAAGGCTGTGTGATCAAGGAAGATACACTACAAAGTCCCAACATGGCTTGCCACTGAGGTCAAGCTGTCCTTGCACCTGTGCATAATACCCTTGCTTATGATCTCTTTGTAACCTGGGAACTCCATTAATCATTGCACAAGGGAAGTTAGGATCTATACAAGCCTCATGTAAAACCAATTAGCTATACTATTATGAAGCATAGCGAGAAGATGACGAAGACGTGTAAAGATTGAAATACAGTAGATAAGAGTGCAAGCCGAAATTCCGAGCAGTTCCAGTGAAGAGAGATAATATCGGGAAGCTCGCATCAATCAACGTCCTCGGTCTGCCCAACCAAATCAAACGGGGAGTTGTGATCGAAGCGTTTGAAGCCTTGCGGTTTGATGTATTGTGTTTGCAGGTACACGTACGGGGAGAAGGAAAACCCGATACGTTTGATGAACGGAATTCGGTATTTGCGTATGTTGGATACAAAAGTAAGAGCGATACCGGTGTTGCAGTA
>BLAZ01000409.1:189107-191607 GCA_014633955.1 Acropora tenuis | reverse complement strand
ATACCCTTCATTGATTAATGGATAACTTGGAACCAAAACCAAGACATCATTTGTTCCGATTGGGAACAATCAATATCTGCACCTGCAAGTGGGAGAGCAAGTTAGCAGACTGTGTGTCACAATCCAAGAACTTAGAGCAAGATATAATATGTATGCAGGAAACCCGGATGAGTGGCGAGGGCGAGATACGTTTCGATGACCCTGTGCTGAACGGTTGGCATGTTGTATACAATGGCATGAATATAGCACGTGCAGGAGTAGCCATCGTCATGGCTCCACATATCCGACTCATGGATATTGAGCATATAATGGAAGGCAGGATGACTATGGTCAGAGTTAAGATGAATGGGGTGAAGTTGGTGATATACTGCTGCTATTGTCTTACTGAAGAACATAGTACCTCCTCGAAGGAAACTTTTTACCGGACACTACACAGAGCCATTCAGAAGACGAGGAAGGAACATCCTTCGTATAAGATTATTGCACCTGGGGATTTCAATGTAACCATTGGCCAGGACTGTAACCACGAGACATGAAGAGGTGTCGGTCCCTACCACGACGAAGATTCTACCAGTTTTAACGGTATAAAACTCCTTGAGAACGCTGAGTGTAACAAGCTCTACATCCTAAACACTATGTTTGCAACAAGATCGAACGAACATCGATGGTAATTCCACTCTAACCTTGGATATAAGCGCAGGCTAGATTATAATATGGATGACTGGTACGTGAAGCGTGCCACTACGAATTTCCGTGTCTATTCGATGCAAAGCCACATTTTTTACTCTGACTATCGGATTGTAGTCATGACTGCTGCTTTCCCAACCGAGAAGAAGTGCAAAAGATTTTCCGAAGATCCAGATTTCCTCCTTCGAGACCAGGTATTAGAAAATTAAGGGATGACCTTGAGATTAAAGGAAAGTACAATGCAAAACTAGATGCCCTATTAGTACGGAGCGAAGAAAAAGAAGAAAATAGTAGGAAACTGGATGAAGTAGAGGGACGCATGACGGAGGCAATTTTAGAGGTACTCCAGGAAACGATACCGTCAAACAGTAAGAGAGAGATGGATAAGCCCTGGACGAATCCAACTTACCAAGGGCTCACACAGAGACCTCTTTCAGAGAGGGATCCCATCAAGAGAAAGGCACTGTATTATGAGACGAGAAAGATGCGACAGAGCTAAAGAATAACTACTTCAAAACCAAGGCAGACCAACTGAATTTTGAAAGCGAGCAAAGGGATACAGAACAAGAATTTCGCATGACCAGAGAACATACATCAACACTACGGTTTAACAAACCATTGAGTCTAGAGGAACACTTCTCTTCACACTTCAGTTACCGCAAATATGACCCACAACCCGAACTAGGGCAACCAGAGGGTTACCCCCATGTATTACCACCAGATGATGCCCTTGCGATAGATGACTCAGTTCCAGAGCGCAGAGAAGTAGAAAGCAGTATAAAGAAACTGAAGAATGGTAAATGTCAAGGAACAGATAAGAGATATGCAGAACGACTAAAATACTCTTGGTCTTCAGGTCTACTTGATTATATGGCACTTCTCATTGGCTTGATCTGGTCCTGCGCTCAAGTGCCAGGAAAGTGGTTAACAGCTAGTATTACAGTAGAATACTGTATCCCTAATGAAGTATCGCCACGAGAGTACCATTCAGAAGCCCCAGCACATGGGACAATTTGGATCACTGAACTGTTATATGCTGATGATGAGGCAATCTTTGCAAACTCTATAAAAGAACTGAAGACCATACTTGAAATTTACGACCGAACCTTTGTACGTTTCGGCTTGAAGATGTCATACAGTAAAAATGAAACTATGGCTTTCAATATAGATGAGGAGATAAAGAGCCAAGAAAGTCTGATTACTATTGGTGATAACGAAATCAAGAACGTGCGAACTTTTAAGTATCTTAGGTACACTAGTACTAACGACGAAAAGAAAACATTTCGTTTCCTATATGCAAGGATTGGAGCGGCTTACCAAAAATGGAATGAGCTTAATTTCAGTTGACCCAAAAATTTTGAAATACCATACTGAAGTATGCTTCTGTTTCAAACTTGTATTGACTGCAATCAATGGGAATCCCAACTGCATAGAATTAGCATTTTACTCTATCATAATTATTTGTCTTTTTCTGCAACTACTATTACGGTATCTGAATCAAGGGAGAGGTGACTGGTCATTTGCTCCTCCCAAATATGAAGTTGCCTTTATTTGTTTACATGTAATTGTAACATCTAAACCAAAAAATATGAAATTTAACTCAAACCAAAAACTTTGTGATAATTCTACTTGATCAAAATCTTGTACGTGTACACTCATGCACGAAAGCCTTCAGTTGCAGTAAATATTTCAGGAAGTAGGGTACATGTTCCGTGATAAGATTCTAATAAATAACACAACAACAACAATAGTATCTTGCCATCTAAATGTGTACTAGCCTTCTCCATGAATTGAGAGAGCTGTTAACATGTAC
>BLAZ01000409.1:176607-181607 GCA_014633955.1 Acropora tenuis | reverse complement strand
CATTTAGGCCACCAGCGAGTATGTTGTTGAGCACGCTTGCAATGTTTCCAGAAGTCGCCGGGCCCATGACTTCGCCCTCTGTCACTACGGTAACAAGAGAATCTTCCTTGCTGTTAAGGTCGGCTGTTGACTGTCCTGCCTCAGGAAATGCTGTGGTGAGTACCCAAGTCAGATTTGGATCGTTTACTCGGAGGTTCATCGACCATTATCTCTGGCGTAGTCGACCGGGACATCCCCGTCATCGTCGTATAAAAGAGAAGCATCGTGGCCTTCTTGTAGTGTTTTAACCACGGGCACCATATCTTGCACGAGCCCCATCAAGAGGTGAAACTTCTTGTGGAGCGTTGTTTCTTTGTTTGAAGGCCTGGAGGCAACGTTCTGACTCGAATTCGCGACCAAATCGGCGGTCGTCTTGGACGTGGGCTGTTTTCTTGCCTCCGAGTCTTTGTTTTCTAGAGAACTCTCCTCCGGAAAAGAAGATAAATCTTTCCTCAAATTCTGCGAATTTGACTTGGCTGTGTCGGAACTTGAGGTCGCAGTAAGGATGCCATCAAGAACGGCGGAGCCCGACGTAGGCATTATGTGATTTACAAACAATTTTGGCAGTGAAAACCTTTTGCTACGCAAAAAATAATCTGCCTGGGTAGACTAGCTACCTTTTCTCTCGGTGTTGAGAAGAGAACGGACGTATCTGATAGTAGGATGAAGAGGTTGAATACCAGATTGTCCTGTGCTGAAAGACCAGCATGGCCAAGATGGCGACGCACGCACAAAATTTGACCAGGTATGTGCATCCACTATCTCAGGGAATCTCTGCTGGGATGACCTGATAGAATAATACCTGATTCATCGTACTTCGAGAAAAAAGTAGTTATTATCTGAAGTAAAAAGACGTGTATGTCAAGCAAAATGGCAAGTTAACAGAAAATTTACTGGCTCAATTAGATTAATTTTTTTATTTTGCTTATAAGCAGAAATGATTATAACCCCAAAACATTCGTACTCGTTTCCCAGGAAACCAAACGTTTTACTGTAATAACTTCCTCGTTGGAAAAGCTATTAAAGAGTTTTGAAATTACTTCTACAGCCATTTTTATCTCTTTCCCCATAATAAGGTGGAGAGAATGACTATTTGTCTGAGGTTTCTGCTAGTCCTTGAAACATTCAGTACGTTTTTAAACAGGTATCTGTCAATCATCTTGGCACCATTATCCCTTGCTGGGTAATGTCCCCTTCATTATAATCACACAATTCTTATATGAGCCTCCCCCAAGAGATTATTTTGGGTACTTATGGAAAAGAAATATGAATGCTGATACACAAAACAATTGAGCCTTATATGCACAAATCTACACAAACATTTGATTTTGTCCGTTAAAGCCACACGAGCAGACTCTTTTTTTCCTTGTCGTACAGAATTTCTCTTAACCCAAAATATTTGAAATACTATGTTGAAGTATATGATATAACATTTATTTTCTTACAACATTTGGACGCCTTTGTGAACAAATTGCGTACACGCGACCGCCATGTTGTCCAATATTTCTGCCAATGGCATCTAGCTGGGTGCCCCGATCACTTTGCGTACAAAAGAAAAAATAACATGGAGACTTCTCAGTCTCATGCTGGTCAAAAGATCAATTCCAATTCAACTGAATAGCAATTAGAAGCCGTACGGTTTGTCGTGTAATACAGTAGCAACTATGAAGCAGCGAAGAAGTTTAACGTGACCGTAGGAGCACCAAGAGTAAATTTAGAATCTGGTAGTTGCAAGCGAAAACTTCTCGACCCGGCGGGAAGAGAGCATTTTGATCCGCCACTGAAGAAGTCTTATTGAAATAGGTCTTCAAACGACGCTTTTCAATGCTCTTCCTGTATCAACAAAAATGATCAGAAGCAAATCAAGATATCTCTACGAGTAGAAATGCAAGGAAAGGGAACTTCCTCCGACATTCACGGCAACCATTGGGTCGGTAGAAATAGAAAGTTGGCCAGGCGTTACGCAGATGTCACACTTTTGATTTGTCGTTGGAAGGGAAAATTCTACAGTGATCGTTGAAGAAGGCTCTCCTTTCCCTGCCCTACTAACCGCCTCGCCTTGGAGCGCTTGCTCGCAGGGGAGTAAGGTGCATTAAAACTAATATCAGTTTGTGCCACACTTTACTTTATTAGGGAGCTGTCCAGTTAACTTCGTCCAGTACAGGCTAGTTGTTTGATGCGATGCAACGAGCACAACGAAATAGTGTGCTAAAGCCACTCTATATTTGCCTCGGTGAAATTAGTTTATTTCGCAGGACGGACCGGTTTTGGGAAACTGCTATGAACGTGGTAGGGTCCACTCGCATTTGGGATTGTAGATTGCTTGACTGGGCGTCATTGCAATTCTAATCATGCCAGCCTGAATCATTGGCCAGAAGAGTATTGGTGGACTCGAATGTTGGTTGTTTGCAATGTTTCTAAGCTGTGAATGAGTAGTGTGTTGGATTGATGACGGTACATTTGTTTTTCTAAAATTAAGCTATAATGTGATAATCTTGGATAATCTTGTTAAGTTGTAACGCGCAGAATGTATACAGAAGAACACACAGCTCTGTAAATAGTACTTGTCTCTTTTTTAATTCAATATATAGTTACAGTGGTTCATAAATTGAAGTCATCCTTACAATAAATACATAAATAAAGATATGTTATTCACGTTTACCCAGTCATGCACACTCACAAGAGGTGTTCAATTTGACAATTTTCCTCTCACCGTTACGATACGGAATATAAATAAATTTATAAACAGATTTACATCTTGGAAATCCAAATTTTGCTATGCTGGGAAGGCAGGCATAGCTTTGGCTAGCACATTGAGGCTCGGTTAGATTTATATCGCCAACTTTGCAATGAAGCCATCTTTGTACACATCCAGAAGCTGGTTTTGGGGTTACACCGTAAGTTCCCAGGCAGAGATCTGATATACCCTTAACAACGTGCCTTTTGCCTCTGTTTTGCGACGTTTTGTTCACTGATACGTGCTGCAACCGAACGTTTGTCTCAAAAAGTCCCAACTTGTCGTCCAGATCCTCTAAGTACAGAGGCTTTGGAAACACATTGTTGACGAGAAAAATACCAATGACAAAGAGTAGCGATAGCTGTAATAAAACAAAATGGCTATAGTAACCGATTGCTGATTGCACGAAAAGTTTTGAACAATCATTCTGTTTCATAGCATAAGTATTAAGAAGGCAATTTAAAGCTCTACCTTTCAACATGTTGAATATGAGTGTCCTAAGTTACAGCAAAATTTTTAAAGTACAACCGAAACTGGAATGTACTCTTGTGTTGGACTTTTTTACTGTAAGTACAAATTGAATCGCTGAGTTGTCAGTTTGCTAACTCTCTGTGCCCTCGCGAGTAAGGCTAATACTGTGCTGTAGTTTTCCACGTTACAATGTAAAAGAAACGCGTTGATTAATGACAGAAATTTCTTTTAAACTGCGGATGGAAACAATTTCTATGTTAACGATCTTCGCAGTTCGCTTATGTTACTTAAAAGCTCTAGCGAAAGATAGGCCTGAAAATTTCAGGCCTGGATGGACGAGACACGAACTCTGACCTCTGTGATGCCGGTGCAGTACTCTAGTAACATTACATAACTGCTAAGATCATAACCATTGAAATATAAAAGAAAGCACCATAAAATTCATTCAAATAAGAAAAAAAAACTACTAGGTCAAGGAAATCGAACAACATTCTAGATTTTCTTTGTACGTGAGGCAACGAGGACATTGGGGACGACACAAATGAATTCTTTTACCTCTGAACACAAATTAAACGCCATGTTCTTTCTTCTTTCCTTCTTTCTTTTGGTTCTTCTCTAAGAAACTTTATGTATGCTTTTTAGCTCTTTGCTTGAGAATAATTTGCAAGCTAAGTTGTGGATAGCAAGCAAGCGATGGTCTTTTATATCTGCTGTGGAACACATTATCTATATTTAACCAAACAGTGTTTTTTTATTTATAGGAGTCTTCCGTAGATTTCTACGGGTAGTAGCAATGTCTGTCTTAGCTGGTGGGAATTTAGAGGCATATTTCCTCCCACGAGTTCAATCTGAAAGTTTTTCTCTGAAACAACGAAATGTATGTAAAGATTGTGCAGAACCATCATACTATCATTGAAGTGATCTGTTAGCATTAAAGAACTTAAAGGCCGAGATTGCATGATGCATTTTACTTTTGCTTTTCTTTTTTTGTTGTTTATTTCCGGTTCTCGTGGCTATTTTAAAAATTAATGCTTACTTCCTAAATCTGGCAGAAAGGGCTAACCTTTCGTGAAACTGCGCCGATATTGTCTTTTAAATAACTATTTACTAGGGCAAATGTTCCATTGTGTTAATTGATGCAAACAGCGATTTCGATATTACTTTTTTAAACTCTTATTTATTATTATGGTTCTCTTGTTTCAACAGAAAAGAGAGGAAAAATTATGAACCATTTAGGCCTCTGACTAGAAATTGTAATGGTGAGCCCAATCATTATTATTTTGTTATTGCCATTTTCGTGACAAATTGATACATTCATAAAGTTATAAATAATTTAAAAGTGGTGAATGAACACACCCAGTAAGCTTCAGTGAACTGCTAACGCAAAGACCTTAATCATTTCTGAATCGAATACCTTGTAGAACTGATAACAACATGATGGAACCACTTCCTTACATTTCGGAGAGTTCAATCTTGTTTTCATTTTCTATTATTATTATTATTATTATTATTATTATTATTATCATTATTATTATCATCACCATTATTTTATTGTTTATCTTATGAGGGATTTGATGTTCCGATGTGACTATTATTACATTATGCAAATTTATCTTCTGAGGTAAAGTAAGCTGAAGACCTCAAAAGTCCTCCGTGCTATGCCAATTTTGATTGGTGTTCTTGGATTAGCTAATGGTTCATTCTCCTTAACAATTATTTAAGCCGAAGAACACTTAGGGATGAGGGGGAAGCT
>BLAZ01000409.1:141526-146526 GCA_014633955.1 Acropora tenuis | reverse complement strand
AGTGATTGAGTGTAAAATTTTAGGCATGCAGGGCGTAATTTTGCCCAGAGTATAGAAAACATGAGCTCTTCTGAACAAATGAGACAACAATCAAAACTCACAACTCAGTTGTCACATATGTCGATTTTAGTAATTGAGTGGAAGTGTACGTTCGTAAACACTACCTCAATTTGGTTTTATCGATGTGATCCAGCTGATAAACTATTATCAAATGTCACTACTCTTGCAATTTATTCGTGCAATTATTATTCGCTCCACCTTCCTTTTGAAAAATGATAGCTGCATAAGAAATAGCAGTGTGTGCCTGTGTTAAAGGTGAGAGGAAAACGCCGCAAACAAAAAGCCTTTTCAAATCCTAAGTCAAGTACCTTTGACATATAATGCTACATATGCTACTTCGTGACATCTTTTAAACATCTAAGAAAGCAAATTACACAGTCTCAAAACTTGTAAAGCTTCGATATTATGGATATATAAATTTCACTGCCCTTGCTTTGTATTCCATCTTCGTCACTAATCTGGCGGCAGTATGTATCATGGAATTTGACAATGACATACTTATGGTTCCTCCCTATCAATTCACGGCATTGCCTCAGCCATAGTTAGTAGACTATGCCTCAGCAGTTCAGCGTCAGCAAAGAAAACCATATGAATGTGAATAGTCTTAAATCTATTTGAAACGTAAACACGTGATTCGTAAAAGTGGCTCCAAAAAGTAACGACAATCGTGAATATACGGAAATTTAACCCGTGATTCGAGAATAAGGCGCCCCCTTCCACATCCTGCTTGCATTCTTTATCAACCTAAAATGTTATAAACTGGGTGATACTGAAGGTGCTTTCGCTTAGGAAATCCGGATTTAGATCTTAAGTCTCGATCTTCGGATTTTCAATTTAACTCAAAACGTGAAAACGCACTTTGTCGACGCGGGTTTTCTAAATTAAAATCCTTCCTGTCATGGATTTCCTATTAGTGTAATACCCGCCACATCCATTTTCAGATTTTGCGTTCGATTGGAAATCCGAAGATCCACAGATCCACAGAGTACTGGAAGCAGTGCTTTGTTTTCCTTTTTCTTTTTATTTTCTTCTAATTCAATATACTGATAATCACACATTGAACTCATCCTGATGATACATTCAGAAATAAACCTAATATGTAATTGTTTTCGAGTCAGTCATGCACAGACACAATCAGTATTCAATTTGACTACTTTCCTTTGACCGTTAGGGAGCTTAATTTGCATCCATGTATAAACAGGTTTACATTTCGGAAATCCGAATCTTGTTACACTGGGAAGGCAGCCAGGGCTTTGGCTATTACATTGAGGCTCCGTTAAATGTACCCCGTTACCTGTGCAATAGAGCCAAGTTTGTATACATCCATCTGCTGGTTTCGGCAAGACTTTGCAATCCGTTCCCGGGAGGATATTTCGTATACCGTTAACAACGTAAATTTTGTCACTGCTTTGCGATGTTTCGTTCACTGGCAGATGCTCCAATTCAGCTTGTCTCTCGAAAACTCCCAATTTGCCGTCCAGATCCTCTACGTACAGAGGCTTTGCAAACACATTGCTGACGATAAACATACCAATGGAAAAGACAAACAATAGCTGCAATCAAACAAAATAGGTATTTTAAAGGATTGCTCAGTTGCACGAAAAAGATCGAACTTGATCGAGCAATCATTGTATTTTGTGGCATAAGCATTTGACAGGCGATTAAGTGGCGGTCCCGCTATGAGCGGTCCTCTCGACTTCGCGACCAAAAACAGTTTTCCTTTAAGTTTTGTCCACGAAAAGGGATTAAAACACACGTCTTAAAATTGTTCTCATTATTTTCCAATTCTTTATTTTTGCGTTGCCACAAGCCAAATTTGAATTTGAGCTTAGCCACCTTAGCGATCGAAAGTGTAAATTTCACAGATTTTGGTAGGCGCGCTGCTACTGCAAAAATCTAGCTCAGTTAGTTCACAGACAATATATCGAAACTTAGAAAAAAAAAGGTCTTAGGCATGCCAGCGTGATTAGAAGACACCGGTCTCTCAAGCCTTTATTTTCATATGGAAATTTAACCAAACTAAATCTCAAAAGTTTTAACACGGAATAAAAAAGCTTCATCAGAGCAAAATCCACATTTCAATGAACGGATTTATCACTTAAAAGAAATATTTGCTTGCAAATAGTGATTTTATGCTTCTTCATCCCATTGTGTCCTAGTATTTCTTTAGGAGCCTGGGACTTGGGGTGGCATTTATTTGGACTACAGTCAATACTCCTTTAGCATAATTTCGCTTACTATGTGACCAGACTTTCTCTTTAGCGTCACCTTGTGTCAACTTGACGGCGGTTAAAAACGTGGTTTATTTGCATCCCTCCTCCTCCCCTTGTTTCAGCCACTCCTTTTATGTATAATTTTATTGCATTTATGGCGTTTTCGGTGCACTCACCTTTACTGGGCCAAACTTTGTATAAAGGCTTTGATTGAATAGTAATTTTAAATAAATGTGGCTATGGGAATTTGCCAATAGCCATTAACTCCAATTTGCGATTTGTTCTATTTTTGCCCAGCAAACATAGCTCAAGCAAGGCAGCAATTTTTTCGGAGGGGGAGTTGTGCTTATAATTTATTTGGGAGGAAAAGACATAAAAGGGGTGGATATCTCCCTTGCCTCCAACCACCAACAGCTTAGACATTGACGAAAATCAGTGTTTTCAAATAATTATTGCTCTTGTCAAAGCTCATCGGCATCATTCTATAAATTCATAGAAATATCCTTTGTACCGTTCAGATTCGCTTGTTGACTTTCTAAATAATTGGCCTTAACGTCTTTTAATAATTGTATGCAATATAAATCCTGTCTTGAGGTAAAATGTTGCATAACCAGTCTTTATGGATTGCGAGACTCCAGAAAGTAAACAGTGGTGATTGGAAGCAATCATTAAATTTTGTTCAATCACGTTCTAAATCACGGTATGGTGAAGATCAAAATCGAAAGTTTGCAATTCAATTGGTTACTGCAGAAATAATGTGCATTATGAGGGGACATACAAACATAACATACATTATGCTAATAGTTTTGAATTAACAACAAGGAAGCAGACACTCACGGGCTGCCCTCCGAGGAAATGTTTCCAAACACAAGCGACACGACTCAATGACACTGTTTTTGGCGAATTTCTTTTCATCCTTGCAATTGATGCTTTTCATGCGTTTTACGGTCTGCAACGTGTCTAAACTACGAACTTAAGCGTCGTGGACCATAAATCCAAACCAGCGAGAACAGGTCGCTATTGTAAGGCTCTTTGCATATGATCTCTTGAGGAACAAAGAGACGTACATTATGGCGCTGTCTGAAAACTAATCGCAGTATCTCAACTTACTAACGCTGTGTGTGATAAGATATCTATACCTCCCCCACGGAGAGCCTTTTACTCACGCACCTGAAGTTGTTTTGAAAGCAGTGGTTGTATGGCCCACCAGGTTTTGAAAAGTCTACGATTTTTTTCACTGAGCTTTGCTGTCCCCCCCCCCCCCCCCCCTCGGTTCAGAGAGCGTACGTTTCACTAAAAGGTAACAAAAACTACTTAAGATTAGCTGCTGTATTGTATTTTGCAGAGTTTCGTAACTGAACTAAATGCGAAAGATGTCAAAAAATGTTCCAAACGTTTCCTGGTGTCGAAAGGAACATCAAAAGAAAAAAAAACATTGGAAAATCGATATCAGGATTAATGGTACAAATGCTATAAGTTAAATTGAAAAACGTTTTCATTGATGATAATATAAAACAGATTTCTGAAAGCTTGGGTTTCAACTTTATGATTCGTAATAACAATAAATATCAAGTTACATGACTGTTCCGTTGTTTTTGTGGGTAATGCAGTGCAAGTGCATTACCCGTATATTAACATCGGGGCTCTTGATTGACCATGAGTGAGTAAGTGATTAAAAAATCTAGCCCCTTTCCAGACCTTGCTTGCCTACTTAATCAAGCTAAAAATAATATAAACTGATGCTCTCGTTTCGGATAACCGGATTTAGATCTTAAAGTCTGGATTCTGGGATTTCCAATCAAACGCAAAATCTGAAAAAGGATTTTGGCGCGGATTTCATAAATAGAAATAATCAAAATAAATAAATAAGTTATTACTATAGCGCATTTTCCTAACGCCCAAATGTGCTTTACATTGTCAAATATATTTTATTCTATACTCTAAGAAATGTAAAAAATCCTAAGGATTGTAATAATCAAAAATCTAAAAGTCTTAAAAATCCAAACAAGTTGAAAGTCTAAAAATATGCTTGTTGAAAAAGATTAATCTTAGGCTAAGCTTTAACGATGGAGACAGATGCGCTGCTTTTAATCTCAAATGGAAGCAAGTTTCAGAGGTAAGTCGCACATCCTGAGAAAGCCCTCAAGCCAATCGATTTGAGTTTGAGCATTGGCTGCTCCAATAGATTTGGTAAGCAGACCTAGCAGCTCGCCTAGGTACATAAGGACTGATGAACTCAGTCAGGTACGTTGGAGTCACACCATGGAGTGCCTGAACGGTATACAATAAGATCTTAAAAACAATATGCTAACGGAGGGAAGCCAGTGTAGCTCAATAAGTAGTAGTGTGACATGGTCAAACTTTCGCATTCAGGTGATCACTTTCGCCGCCGCGTACATAACATATTGTTGTCTTTGAATGAGATAATCAGGTAGGCCATAGAGAAGCGCGTTACAATGATCTAAGCGAGACGCTACTAATGCATGCACTAGTGTTTTAAAATCCTTCCTGTTATGGATTTCCAATTAGTATGATCCGCGACAAATCCATTTTCAGATTTTGCGTTCGATTGGAAATCCGAAGATCCGGATTTTATAAGATCTAAATCTGGAATTCCAATCAAAAGCACCCCGAAACTACTCCAGACGTTTTGACGCATTACATTTATAACATTATCAGGTAAAGGTTGAAGCAAAGGGGCCATTCAAATTTGAGATTGCACATTGC
>BLAZ01000409.1:134026-136526 GCA_014633955.1 Acropora tenuis | reverse complement strand
AGGATAGGCATGTCCATGAGGTTGCTTGGTCCATTGCACGGGGGTGTACAAAACGGAATTCTGGTGCCCCTTTCGGCATCGGGCGGCAGAGAGTGTTTTAAATTGACTGACCGACAAGTCTGAAATTACGAAAGCTTTCGAACTATGTACTTCTTGCGAAGAGATTTGTGGATTTCAAGAGGAAGCAAAACTCATGTACAACCATCATTCGCAGTCCTGCGAATGTGCACATAGCAACGGTTTGATCAAGCATTGTAATCTCTCCTCTCTGACGTTCCTTAAGAAAGTAAAAGAATTACATAAAGTTTAATTGCGCTGAATGTGCGTCGGTAATTTTATTCAAAGATCAAATTTGACCAATGCCGCGATACCAAAAAAATCATGAGAGAGGTTTATTCATTTGGCTCAATTCCATTCCCTACAGGAAAAATCAAGGAAGGAAATTTTCACTATAGTTCATAAAGAGCGAATGAGGTAAAATTTTCAATTAAGGATAGATGATCTTCGATCCATTGGATGAACATGTAATGTTGACAGTTAATTTAAACGTTAAGTAGGTTTTGTTGTTTATTTTCTTTTGTTTTGCATTTTTTGTTTTGTTTTGTTTTGCTATTTTTTTTTTTCAATCAAAAAAGGGAAACAAACAAACAAATTTAAAAAAAAAACCCAAGTACGTATACATTGCAACTGAATGCAATTTGGAGAGATTGCTTTTGTAGATGTACCTTCCTAGGTTAAACGTTTCTTTCGATCCGCTGAGTCGATCGGCAACTAGCTTTCTCAATGCGTGATGTGGTATCCCTATAACTCGGTCTTCTTTCAGTGCCCTAGATACGAAAACAAGAATTGGCTGAAATTTAAGACTAAGAGTAAAAGCAATTGATTCAGATCTTATTGAATCGATCCAATGTCTGTGCCAAATGAATTGAATTTTATTTTTACTACCAAAAACACTGGAGTGAAACGCAAGGGAAATGCCGTATTGGAACTGTTCCTCTATTAGCTAATCTATTGGCTAATATTGGTATCTACATATGAATATATGACAGCCGTCTGCAGTAGATCTTCTTCAAGTCCAGCATGTGCCAAAGCAAAATTGAACATTGCGAATGAATAACGTGAAAATTTCATGCCTATAAGTGGTTCAAAATACAATCTAGTCAAGGAGAAAAATAGCTTCAATCAATAATTACTAACTCCCTATTCCACAGTCTCTACGTTCAAAATAAAGTTTAATAATAGCTTTTGAATAAACCATTAATCAATTCATGCATCGTAAAGCAAAAGCCGGAGAGTTTCCCATTCGGGTGAGTTGAAAGCCTCGTAGCAAAATTTGTCTTCGCTTTCACCGAGCAATTCGGTGAGCATTTCTTATGTTGTCTCAGTCCACCGCTTTTCCTCTTTTGGGCTGTGCCTAAAGTTGGACGTGTTGAGATGGCAGCCTGAGTATCTGTTCGCAATGGAGCAACCTTATTCCATAATACTGAGACAGAAATTCGGCTTGATGACTGTAAGCTGAACATGGGTCATTAAAAGTGAAAAATCGCAGATGTGTTGAATATGCATTCTCCCTGGCGAGGCAACATATCTAGAATGAATAGAGAGTATTAACTGAAAGACCGCTATCTTTTACTTGCCATGACTGGTAACAGCAATCTAGGTATCATCTTGACTTTGGTTACAAACCTAAACCCATGCCTGATCATAAGGTTATTTATACTCTTACCTTGACCAAAATTTGTACTTCCTTGGGTAACATTCACCACGGTATCAGTTGGCATTTACACACGCAAAATGTTTACCTTGGTACACAAATTCTAATACCTCGATAAAACACTAAAGTCTAAACACGGCATGATAAGTCTCTTTTTCCGAAACTACCATGTATAGGGGCTAGCCAAATTTGAGATTGCACATTGCCTGGTTGAACAGCATTGCAATTCAAATCTTGCCAGCCTAAATCATTGGCCAGAGGAGTATTGCTAAAACTTTACAAGTTTGCTGAGCTGTTGGCGAGAACAGCCTTGACGGTGCATGTGTGCTCTTAAAACCAAGTTATAGAGTGTGACTCTCGTGATCAATGAGCGTGTTTGAGCATCAATGATCAATGAGCAAAGAGAGCGTTTGCATGAGAATAGATTTCTATTCCCGGCGGATTAGCTGGGGACACTAACAAGGGGCGCCGTGATGTCGCGTAAAAACACTCTAGAGTGCAATGATGTTGTTAAATTATGACTTGCAGATTTTATTCAGGGAAGCACACAGCGCTGGACGCAGTGCTTAGTTTTGTTTTGTTTTGTTCTTTTGTTTTTAATTCAATCCTTAAAATAAGGGACTGTGCAATAATTATATGAAGGGGCTTCTAAATCTAAAAGGGGGGCTAAAGTTAAATTACAGTGTAGGTTGGGGGGCTACTCCGTGTTAGTTCCTTTCACATGGAGTGGGTTACAGTGCTATACTGAGATTTAGTTACTTATTTCAAAACCATAACACTCAAGTA
>BLAZ01000409.1:120396-121923 GCA_014633955.1 Acropora tenuis | reverse complement strand
ATAACGCATACTTTGTCGACCGCTGACTGGTTTGATTCACAAGTAACCAAACAAGAGGGAAAAGGGGTGCCATTTGGGTCAACATCTTCCAAGATGCCGAAAGTTGTTTCACGCAGCATTGTCTGCTCAGATACCAAGGATAAAGAAGAGTACAACCAGGGGTCAACAGCATTAACAGTTTACCATTGCTTGTGTGGTTACATGGCTTTGATCTTGGGTTAGTTGTTCACACAATCCCATTGTACATATCAGTTTGATGTGTTTCAAATGACTACAGATCCTAGGTAAAAACAAAATTTAACAAAGAAAGAAGTCTTCACTGTGCTCTGTTTTGTTGTAAACACGAAAGAAATGTAGGGGAAACACGAGCCGATAGGCGAATGTTTCTTCTTCGGTACTTCTTGAGCTTCAGTCGGCTTTTTCTATGGTTACTTTATCGACTTTATCGGGTAAATTGGCAGCCTCAAGATCTACGGCAGCTAAAAATTCGTTTTCTTTCTCATTTTCCAAGTCACTGAGAAAATACTGCTCTAACTTGAATAATTCCTAAGGAAGGATTCAGAAACTCAACTGCCATTTCTGAGGATGATGGCGCGAGCTTTCGTTTGTTCCGTACTTCAAACTCTCATAAAGCAAACCAATGAGGGCAGAAACTTTATTATAATAGAAAGTATTAGGAGAGACTGTGGGACGATATCATGTCAGTGGCATTTACTGTTCAAAGTGAGTTAATGGTAGAAAAAGTTAAAGTGGGAAATATGGACCAGACCCACGTTTTACTAGAAGCAAAAGCAACCACAGTGTCTTTTGGCAGAATTTAATGTCCAGTTGGGGATCTTTGTGGTATACTGCATATGCGTGTCATCATCATTATAAGTATCATCATCACCGTGTTATAATATATCTGAAGGGATTAAGCTCAGCATGTAGTGGCCTATCAATTATTGTTGAAAATACAAATGTTTTCTACATTGCAACCATGCAGTTAATTTATCAAATAATGTTGTACTGGTGAAAGGGGAAAACAAGGATACTAAAAGAAAACATGTGCCTTCAATGATTTGAGTTTTGCACAAATATACATGGCACTAAATTGTCCACAGTTGGAGCTCTATCCTAGTTTCTCTACCTTGTTGCAGCCGGGAAAAATATTATTTTTGCTCACCTCTGGATGGAATGCTTGTCCATTACAGGGCTACCCACCGCAGAATATTTCACACCAAGGTGCAGGAATTTTGCACTCTCATTTTCATCTCATTCAAAACAAGAAAAAAGCATTATAATGTAAAGATTGTCTTGTTCGTTAAAGAAGACTTTGTAATCTTCCACAATTGACCAATGATGTAATGGCTAGCACGCAGCATCTCTGGGCTACTTGCAACAGTATCTTCCTGGGACCCATTGGTACATCGTGTTGAAGAGAGAATACAAACAGTGAAGTTCCTTGTCAAAGGAAAAAAAATGTGATGATAGGGGCAGGTCTTGGAAACCCTCATCTTGAGATCTCAGCCTGTTAACCTAACTCCT
>BLAZ01000405.1:53262-57211 GCA_014633955.1 Acropora tenuis | reverse complement strand
GGATCCTCTCTAAAGCCTTTTGGAGTCGCTTGTCATGTTCCTCGGCTGTCTTTCCATCTACATATACATGTATGAATGTGAAGAAGTGATATTTCATATATATTGCATATGTATTTCACGTCATCATGGATGTTCTTTACGTCTTCACAGTTACCTCGAACTTGTTACATCACTGGCTGATTCATTGCGGGGGCGCAACTGAATCTAAACATCATTCGCTTATACCTGAAGAGCCCTTGTGGGTAACAAATATAGTGATTGGCCGGGAATCTTCACTCAGTTCAAATTGATGAAAAGCCCACCTCATGTCTAGTTTAGCAAAGACGGTACACCCATTTAGATCAGGAAGCACCTCATCCATCGTGGGAATCGGGTATCGCTCTCGTTTAATTGTACTGTTTGTTTGTCTCATGTCAACGCACAAACGCAGGTCATCATTAGGCGTAGGAACAACAACAACAGATGAGACCCATGGGGTTGGTCCCTCTGCTTTCTCGATTACATCAAGGTTTCCTCGCTCATTAAACTTCTTTTCTAACTTATCTCTTAAACTGAAGGGTGCACGGCGCATGGGCTGTACTACCTGCTTGACATTGTGATTGATGGGGATAGTCGACTAAAAATCTTTTAACTTTCCCAGGTCCTCAAAACATACACTTTCACACTGGTTTTACAAGAAGTAAATTTCACTTTGTTCTGCTTCAGAAACTCCCACAATAAGCAACCAACCATATTACAGCTTGCACCCGAGTCAACAATCATGGGAATATTCGGTGTATCTCCAGTATTTTATGAAATTAAGGGCTGTTTCTCATCAACAATGGAAAATGCATACTCCCTGTCACTTCTGGAGTTCATTTGATTAACATTTCCCTGGTGCTCTTTCGATTTACTGGGGTGTTTCAGAGACAGACCTTTAATCTTCTTAGTCTTACAGCACCTGGCAAATTGGCCTACCTTGTGGCACTTTTTCTTATCCTGCATATGACACCTATGATCGCATCGACAACACCTTTTTGCTGGCTTACCTCGAATGACATTCAAGCCTGGTTTTCCTTGAGGTTTTTCCATACTTCCAGCATGCCTATCGCTCGCTTCCATTGCTGTTGCTACTGTTTGCAAGTTATTGAGGGTTAAACCCCTCCCTCGATTTAGTAATCTCCTTCGTAGTGGACTGGAAGAACATTTCACGATCACCTGATCGATAACATTTTCATCTGTCGCCTCGCCGAATTCACAACAATCTACTTTTTCTCTAAACCTCGTAACAAACTCGTCGACCGTTTTAGTGGCTGGTAGAGTCATAGTCCGGAAAAGGTCCTAAAAACCAACACTTCTAAAGGCCTAAAAAACAAACACTTCTAAATTCCAATTTGATCCAGAATGCTCGCACGTTTGTTGATTGAGCCTTCGGCAGGCACAGGAGTTCGGGCAACCACTCCTCACGTTACCGAACTTAAGTAAATGATTTGATTTGATTTCGTTTGAAGGTATCTTTCGTATGGGACATTAACTTGAGGTGTAAAATAACCATCCAGTTGTTCCATCGTAATGTCGCAAACATTTCACACTCGCCTGGTGTTCGAGTGGGAAAAGTGAGTAAATACACATCTTGCATTTGAGATCCTCCACGGAGAAGGAGAAGTGCTCTCTCTTGTGATGGTTTAGTAATTATTACTTTACAACCGATTAGAATAAACGTTGGCATTTTTTCCAATTGACTCCAATGGTAGTCGGGTCTCCGTGAATATCAAAGCTAGATATTCCGCCCAAGTCAGCTTGTATTGCCACTGCCATACGCAAAATTGAACTATTGTACAGTTATGCTCGTCGCCAGTTATAATATCCCACTCGGATGTGCTATAAAACTCGGATTAAGCCAGATAATGGCTGTTACACGCGTATTCTCCCTCCTGACCACCATGCGCATGCGTTAATGGGTAAAAAACTACACTTTTGAGAAGACCCAACTATTTCGTACCTACAAAGAACCGGTTGATGTTTCAAAACACTTTCAAATGAAGTCGAATAAAAGAATGACTTGAAGACAAGAAATAACACAAATGTAGATTTTGAGAGAATGATTGTTTTGGACACATCTACTCATGTCGTAGCTAAAAGGGACCGGTTGAGGTTACCAAAACACAGATGCGATAAGAACGTATAAAACTTCAACTGACACGAAAGGGAGAATTAACACGATTCGAAAACATTTAACTGGTTTAATATAAAAAAGAAAACACTTAGTAAAGTGATAACTAATAGCGCTATTGTAATCATTTTAAATGAAAAATTTGACTTGTGCAACTTTTCAAAATGGTGTTTGCTTTCAACTGGTTCGCTTTTCAGTCGCGAAAGGGTGATCCCAACATTGTACCTACGATCTCAATAGAAAGTTGCACGATATTCAGTAGAGACGAAGTTCATGATGTTCATCGCATTGCTCAACGCAACCTCGTTCCCAGGGTCTCTCTTCTTTTCCTCCCTTAGTCGTTGGAACAGAGACCCTGGTTATGGCTGGTCACGTTACCTCGTGACCAGCCACAACCAAAGTCAATTGTCATAACCCCCCTTGGGGCTGTACTATGCGCGTGACACATAGACCACAATCATTCCATGCTGCTGCTCAACAAGAACGTTTGCAATTCTTTCCCTCCTCCTCCCCATTTCACCGCGTTTGTAATTTTATAAGTTTTAAATTTTATTTGTATTGATATATATCATGTTAGCGTTAGTTACTCCCCACCTTTACTGGGACAAATACAAATTCAACAAATTTTGTTAATGTGTGCATTACATTTCAATAATTTTAATAAAGCGGCTATGGTCAGCTGACCATAGCCAAATTACTACAACTTTTGAGCGGTTATTTATTTGCCATTTGCCCAGTAAACAAGCTTCGGGAAAGCAGCATATCCCTCTTAGGAATCTTTATGATATGGGAATGAAATGAAAACATAAAGTGGTGCATGTGGTGAATTTGAGTGAGGGGCCGGACAAATCGGCAATCAAGAAAGAGGAGAAAGAGTCTATGAGAGCGGGAATGGCAGGTATGAATTTGTGTCAGTTTTGTGGATATCGTCACAAGAGAGGCCGGTGTCCAGCATTTGGAAAAACTTGCAATGTGTGTCACAAACAAAATCACTTTGCGAGAGTGTGCAAAGCAACCACAAAAGAAGTTAATATAGTTAGTAACGCAACTGCCAGAGATGAACAGCCATTCTTTATTGGTACTAATTGATCCAAACAAGTTGGCGACAAAGATTGGTATGTAAATTTTCAGATCAATACTTGTACCATGCCACTTAAGATTGACACTGGAGCTCAGTATAATGTGATGTCAAGAAGTACCTGTAATGAAGCTAGTATAGTAACCAGTGGCGGCAGTAGAGCAAAATTGGTCTCTTATTCGGGGCATTAAATCAAAACAATTGGAAAGACTGACGTGGCTGTTTTGTAGCAAGATCGATAAAATGTGATGGCGGTTCAGGTAGTTGAAGGAGATGTCATGCCAGTTATGGGATTGTCACAGAGTGAAATTTAGTAAAGAGACTGTTTGCGTAGTGAGATGCTTGACAAGATCCATAGAAGCCATTTGGGAGTGGAGAAATGTATCAACAGAGCCAGAGAAACGGTCTATTGGCCTGGAGTATGCGAGCAGATCAAAGCGAAAGTGGCCAAGTGTGAAATTTGCAACAAGTACCAAAACTTCCAAATCAAAGAGCCTTTGTTACCCCATCCGGTACCTGACAGACCGTTGCAAGTCTTAGCAGCAGACCTGTTTGTGTTACCTCAAGGAACATTTGTGGTGTTGGTCGATTATTACTCCAAGTATTTTGAACTAACACAGTTGAAGGACAGTACGAGTGCCACACTCATCCATTGTCTACAACAGCACATATCAAGGCATGGAATACCAGAAATTCTTTATTCCGATAATGGCCCAGAG
>BLAZ01000405.1:33641-35858 GCA_014633955.1 Acropora tenuis | reverse complement strand
AAAAAAAAAAAAAAAAAAACAAGCAAAAAGAAAACCAAAACAAAACAAAAGTTCTGTTTTTTTTTTTCAAATAATCAACCCTCTAATGGTACTAAAACAATTATTTAACTCGCGTTTGGCGAATAATTGTTAAATAATACGTATTCAACGCATGAAACAGGTGTTTCAATTGGTAGACATGAAATTGCTACTTGAATGTAAAAAATAATGCTCTGTCTACTTCTATGGTGCAAACTATACCATGTAAGTGGTCTTATTTTTAATTGATAATTTAATTTAGCTCTGTCATTTTCATTTTGTTAGAGTGACAAAGCAATATCTGTTTTTCCAAAGTGGCTTGAGGTAGTTTAATGCAGTTCTGGGGGAGTGGAGGGGTTTTCAAATAACCACCCACGTAATTATAGTAAAGCAATTATTCACCTCGCCTTCGGCGAATAATTGTTAAATAATACGTATTGAACGCATGAAACAGGTGTTTAAACTGGCAGATATCAAATTGATACTTTAATGTAACAAGTAATGCGTCTGTCTACTTCTGTGGTGCAAACTATTCCATACAGGTGGTCCTATTTTTAATTGATAATTGAATTTTGCTCTGTCATTTCCATTTTCTATCAATGACAAAGCAATATATGTTTTTCCAAAGTGGCTTAAGGCCGTTTAATGAAGCCCTGGAGGAATTTTTCAAATAATCACCCATCTAATTGTACTAAAACAATTATTTACATCGACTTTAGAGAATAAAAGGTAAATAATACGTATTAAATGCATGAAACAGATTTTTAAATTGGCAGACAGCAAATTGTTACTTCAATGTAACAAATAATGCGTCTGTCTACTTCTATGGTGAAATATTCCATGCAGACAGTCTTATTTTGAATTGATAATTTAATTTTGCTCTGTCATTCCATTTCCGTTTTGCAAACGTCAAACGCCGCAGCGTGTATTCCAATAATTATGGTAGTTTTCTCTTGTGTTTGTTATGTTACTTCAAGTAAAAAGAAAGAAATCATTTATGATACAAGGTGTTGTATTTTTTCCAGTTATTTTACTCTGCTAAGGCAAGCTGGTTTTGAAACTAATCAAATGACCCAACCTATGTAGACTCTTTCGTGGATGAAAATAGATGACCCACCGAGCTAAATTACGGCATTTATTGATTCAACCGCTACAAAAGGATTCTTGAGAGGCCTGATTAACCGGTTGCCACGGTGAAAGGGGTTTAAAAGTCCTACAACTATGCATTTTCTTGCTCAAATTGAACCAGCAAGTCCGCGGTGCTAAACGCTTCCTCGCGCTGTACTGTGTACTGAGCTGTTTACTGCACAAGCAGGTCTGCAATCAACCGTTGCCACAAAAAAGTTTTGAGATGTTGATCACCAAGACATTTATGCTGCTCACGGGTGTTTTTACTTTTGTAATGTTTGACGGAGGTATGTGTCTTTTTTGTTTTGTTTTTTGTTTTGTTTTTTTACCCTTTTTTGGTGTCGATCTCTTTTGGTAGATTTTTCAGCAACTCAGGTGAAAGACGTAATTCCAATTGACGAATCCCGACTGGTATGGCCAAGCAGTCCTAATCATTCCAGTTTTAGGCTTTCTTGTTCTTTTTTTCTTACGGTACTGATCACAAAAGTATGTTTCTGCAGACATGTTTCGAGTCATGAAGACTCAGATTCTATAGTTTAAAGTCTATGTAAATGCCATTTGTATAAAAATGTCCCCTCGCTGCAAAAAATAAAAAATGTAAAGAAGTAAAACGAGCTTCTGTCCGCAACTCGTCCCACCGTGTAAGTTTTGCACGCGACACCATCAGTCTCATGAGCACCTGCCTAAGACACTTTACTCTCACGGTACCTCTCTTTACTTTCTTTACTCTCACGGTACCTGTGTCTACGCAAATGAATAGGTACCGGCGAAATGCTACGGGTAACCCTGTGATTGACTTCCATCCCATCAAAGGGGGGTAGAAATACTCCTAGTTGCTTCATGCCGTGGAAACCGGAGATAAGCGCCGGCCTGATGGGCCTTCTGGCTCGTAAGCAGAGGGTCTGGTTCATTGACTAAGTGAATTTTCAAAACAAAATATAGATCAACATAGCGTGAGTCCATCTGAATTTGCTCGCGTCTGGTCGGTTCACTTACTTTGTTATCATTCATGTTATCGTTAATAATAATAGTATAATAGTATTATTCTCATTATTATCATTATTATTATAC
>BLAZ01000404.1:1254275-1256775 GCA_014633955.1 Acropora tenuis | reverse complement strand
ATAAACTCAACGCGGTTAAAAACATTGTAAGATCGTCGAGGTCTAGCAATATCGATTTGATTTTTCTCAGCAATAAAAAATGACATGCAACAATTAATTTTCACACTAGTTAGAAAAATCTACTGAGGCTAAACTATTCAAAATAGTAAGGAGGTATTGTTCGTCCTAACAATTATTTATTAATCAAAATAATTTTTGAAGCACTGTGATGTGGATGCTGCTGAAAACGTAGCCTGCAATCACCAGAATCTGCTATTTGTTAGAAAAATGGGGCTTAAAGTGCCACTGCGACGAAATTTCACGTTTCTTTTTCCCCACTTTTTTTAAAGCAGAATAACTTACCATCATCTACGATGTCCTTTCGTCCAAAAAGAAAAACTTCGACGTCCTTCATTAAAATTCCGCCGCTCGAAAAGTGAAATTTTTCGTCCGCCATTATTCGAAATTGGTTCCAGTTGAGTCCGCTATTTTCACAGCGGCAGCTACACTTGTGACGTCATACTCCTAACCCCGAGATTGATTTGCCTTATATCGCCATTGATGTCAATCGGGTTTTTATCTTAGTATTGGCGAAATCTCTGTCGACTCATAAGTTCATTTTGGGTAAAGTTTGTCTGAAAGCAATAGTGAAGGTTGCTCTGAGTCTCCAGAAGCTAACTTCTGCTCTCCAATCGTACGATAATAGTGCCGAGCCAATTGCTACCAAAGAAGAAGCTTAAGTTTATTTATATATATTTCTGGTGTCAACTGTAGTATTACTTTGAATTTACCCCTACATGTAAGGTTATATTTACAGGTGCAAGTGTATAAACTGTTTGTTGCAGATGTTGCATGGAGGTTGATAGATGTCATGAAAGAATGGCAGAAGATGAAAAAGATGACTAGTATGTTACTTTCGCATCAAGGTTTTGAAAGTGTGTCTGAGTAGTTGGGTTTTGGCT
Source organism: Acropora tenuis (assembly GCA_014633955.1). Classification (NCBI taxonomy): domain Eukaryota; kingdom Metazoa; phylum Cnidaria; class Anthozoa; order Scleractinia; family Acroporidae; genus Acropora; species Acropora tenuis. The sequence goes on along the minus strand of BLAZ01000404.1, from coordinate 1,255,834 downwards.
ACCGCAGCAATAGCGCTTAAAACGAAAGAAAAAAAGAGTTTACCACATTGTTCCCTGAAGGCAACACCACAGACACCTGAGACAGTGGGAAACCCCAAAAAGGGTCAACAGCAGAGTCTGAAATCACCCTTTCCTAGCTGCCAGCGCTGCTAAAAAGTTCACAATGATGATCAGAATTTTACAACTGGTCACCAGTGGGGGAATAACTATATTCAGGACTATGCCACTGTCATATATTTATCACATTCCCAAATTAATGTTAAGTCTGATTTTTGGCCAAAGTAATACAATGACAGAAAACTCAGACCCCTTTTGCCAATAGCAGACTTTTCATCTTGACTTCCATTACCATAAACAGGAAAACTGTTGGCGACTGCACAGTACTAGTTGATAGATCTAGAATTGTTTCGTTAAGTTGAAAGCTGTAGCCAAAGTTAATTTTAGACCCTAAACAGCCAAAAATATATAGGGTGCAGAATATGTAGGGGTGCTTGCTTACAGCTCTAGTAATATTCTTCCTTAAGATCAGCGATGAAATTGGCTTTTATAGACTAGTAATGAACAAATCCAGTCAGACCTTCGAACTGGCTAAAGCGCCAGAAATTAAATATATTCCTTGGCAGAGTGTACTGCATGCTACTCAGGGTCTCCACAGTACACCACAGCAACTCCATTACGTTAACATTGACTGTGTGATTGATCGTATTCCGAAAAAATCCAAGCTCATTTTGATAAAAATGAGAGAATGTCACAGTATTCTAGATGTTTTCTGTTTAGTCCTCCTGTTTAAAAATACATCTAATTGCAATATCAACAAGGCCTGGATGAATTTAAAGGAAAAAAAAGGGAAGTAGGAGTTAAGCAACACTGATCAGGGTTTGCACGGGTAATGGAACATGGGAAGTCCTGGAATTATTGATCTTCTTTTTCCAGGCCTGGCAGGTTATGGAATTTTTAAAGCTCTAAAGGTAACACAATGAGGGATTATTTTAAAGATAACGCCACCCCTCATTTCTTGAATGTTGCAATTAGGTGTATAGTTTTGAATAAAACTGCATTTTCTCAAGTTAGACACCCTTCCCCTCCCTCGTCATTGTTGCTGCATGATAAAATGGCTTAACCTTGCCCCCCTAAAAATCCCAGCAATTTACACACCTGTAAAATTACGCATGTGTCCAGCATAATTATCAAGGTGCATAAGGTAAGGACCAGGAAACTGATTAAATATACCACGCCTAGGAAACTGAGTTTAAACTGCCATTTAATTTTATTCACGAAACAGATTTCGGTTCTGAAAGGGACGATAGTCAAACGCAAGATTACCCCCACCCCCATCCTCCTCCAGTTGAGTAGAAGCTGGGATTATAATTGCGCTTGAGGAAAGTAAGTTGCATATTCCAAAGGGAAACAGTCAGCTTTGGGACCGCGCTGACATGGACACTAGTTTTCTCACTTTGAAAAAAGTTCGCCCCGACCTGAAATCAAAGTTCATCTAGAAATCCGCTTTAATTTTTGCAGTGTTGCTTGGTTCTCAATCAGTGCAAATATATGAATAATAA
>BLAZ01000404.1:1244275-1249275 GCA_014633955.1 Acropora tenuis | reverse complement strand
AGGCGCTAGCTTGAAAAAAAAAAGATCAGTAAGCCGTTATTTAACTTGAACTATTTAAACGAAATTCTCCAGACCTGAGAGTAAAATTAGTTATTACTAAAGGAAAGAGACTTTCTTTCAGTAATCTTACATATACTTTATTTCTGTTATTAGAGTGTCAGTTGGAACTTATTTAAATTGCATTCTTATAACAAGTATTTCCCACAGGTTTTCAACGCCGTTTTACCCGGGTTGGTTTATTTGTGATAAACACAGAGACTAAACAATTGACCATGACAGCTACAAGGTCCACTTTATAAGTGTAGTTTCTTTCTTCAAGGAACGTGTCTGCTACCGACAGAGTCCTTAGAAGAACTTTTAAAGAGCCACTTGAAATTTAGCAGGAGAGGAAGAGAGGTGAACCAGCTCTGTCTTGATTTCGGTATTTCCTATTGGGGGCTGAACACTTCCTTGCACAAATTGAAGATATGTGTCCACTACCACAGTATACATCCCAGGCTTGGTTGTGTCGTATGCAGAAGAAAGATCAATCGCCCTTGACACGGTCTGTCCTTTATCAATGAACAAGAAATCATGTGGACTCGGAGATTCACGCTTTTCCAAAATACCACCAAATACCAGTTTTATCCCATCTCGAAAGACATCCAGACCTAAAGGTGATTCCTCTCTCAGCGGTGTGGTCGACGTCAGCACAGAATATGCGCGAACATCATTGTTCTTCAAGTTGAAGGAACACTTTACATGCTCTGTAGTTTTGTAGCGAGGCTGGCACGCGATGGAGACCCCAAAAAGACTGTTAAAGCAAACATGAATTAATTTAAGTAAAAATAAGTTACCTGCCTCCTAGTTATAATTCACGACAATAGCAAATGTAATATTTCACATTTTCACAGGATCTTTTTTGTTTTGTTTTTCTTTTTTTCCCTAAAAAGGATTCAAATCCAAACCATGCTGTGTCTTTCTGGCTGGCTGTCTTTCGCTCCTTCTTTTTTTATTTTTTTTGCTAACATTCTGTCCATCTGCTCTTCTGTCCGTCTGTCCATCTCTCCGTGTGTTCTTTCTGTCTGTCTGTCGTTCTTTCTGTCCGTCTGTCCGTCCGTCCGTCTGATTGTTTGTTTGTCTGTCTGTCTACTTGTCTCTCTTTGTTTCTTTTTTTGTTGTCTGTCTGTCTGATCGTCCGTCTGTCTGTCAGTCTGTTCGTCTGTCTGTCTGTCGGTCTGCCTGTCTATCTGTCTGTCTTTTCATTGTTTCTTTTGTGGTGCTAAACTATGGAATTCTCTTCCAAATGCGATCAAAGCACAACAGTCTCATAAGTAATTTAGTAAATATCTTAGAACACTCAGTTTCCACAATAGCAATTAAAACCTGTACTTCTTTTGTCTGAATGAAGAGATTCCGTGATGATTTTTTTTTCTTTTTTTGCTCTCTTGCTTTCTTAAATGCTCTCTTAGGCCACTATCTACAATACACCTACTTGGTAACCATAGAATTCATCTTGTCCTCTTCATTTTCTGACATCACAATTTGCAGAAATATCCAGATCAGTAGTATAGCATTCATCTGAGAAAAAACGTGCAAAAGGAGATGTCTGTATTCTTATGTTTTGCGATAATGTTTACTGTTTGGTTATGTAATTTTTTTGTTCCATAATTTTAATTTGAGGGCTACCCTAGTAGTAGTAGTAGTAGTAGTAGTAGTAGTAGTAGTAGTAATAGTACTACTACTACTACTACTACTACTACTACTACTACTACTACTACTACTACTACTACTACTACTACTACTACTACTATAGTAGTAGTCGTGGTACTACTGGTACTATAGTGGTGGTACTACTACTACTATAGTAGTAGTCGTGGTACTACTAGAACTATAGTAGTAGTAGTAGTAGTAGTAGTAGTAGTAGTAGTAGTAGTAGTAGTAGTAGTAGTAGTAGTGTTAGGCACTTGAGAACTTAGCTACAGATCTGAGGAAGAGTTTTAAGCTATTTAATTAAGCAATGATTCACTACAGAGGCATATATAGTCACACCAGTATTAAAGATATTAAAATGGAAAGATATTACAGAAGAACTGAATGTGTCCATGGAGATTGGATCCTTTTTAACTCGTGAAGCGCATGCAGCACGAGTTATCGTGACAAATGTGTCGCTCGATCGATGGGCTGTAAACTTTATGCAAATGAAGTACGCTGGCAGCTCACTTTTAAATTGCTGTCTATCTTTAATTAAAATAAGCTGTTTTAAAGGTCTAAATTAAAAGATATAAGTTAAAGAAGACTCGGCTACCGAAAATGAGAACATCGACAATCGTAAAATCGATAAGCAGCACAAGTTCTCACTGGATGCCGAATTCGTATGGATTTTACAGAAAAGCGGAAGACGTTGAAGTACGGTTTTATGGTATGATAAACACACATATAGCGAGCGAAATGATATAAACACAGAGCAATTAACTTTTGTATCTCTAAAAATAAAGAAAAAAATTAATTAAAACCAGCCTACAGCCGGAGTTGATCGCGGAACACTTCAACGGTGGAAGCGCGCAACACCATTGAGCCATGTCAACATCGAGGGCAAAACCCATCAAAAATAAACATTCTTAGTAGTATCAACTATAAAATCTCGGACAACTCAGCGGGCTCGAGTCTATGCGAGGATTTTCTGTTGGTTAATTTCCTCGTACTCTAAATATGAAAATCAGCCACAACCAAAACCAAAATCAGCCACAGCCAAAACCAAATAATATTTAAACATATTTTTTGTTCGCTTCACGAGTTTGCTCACAGAGCACTTTGATTTTGTTTAGGTAGTGTCTTATTGTTGCGGACCACTTATTGATGTTATATTTAAACCATAATGGCCTTAAATGTGTTGCTAATCTCTTAAAGTGCCATGAAATTTAATCGGTTATAGGTATACCATAACTTTCATTAAGAATTGTAAGGAAATCAGCTGAAGTGTGTTCTATCTATTCTGCGTTCCGTGCAAAAATCCGACACAATAAAAAGGTAATAGAATTCTGTTGAGACAGGGCTTTTTCAGTCCGCGGGAAGGGCTTTTAAGGCATTGATCTGAAATTCTTAGAGAATAAAGCGATGACCGTGAAAGTGGGAGCGTTTATAGCACGTTCAATTTTGTTCCTGTTTGATAAAATGGAACACTGACGACATAGGGGACTAAAATGACTCCACTCTTTCGACTGGCCTTCATATGGTCTTTCCCTCGTGTCATTTTGTTAAAAAAAAATTAAATAAATAAGTATTTAAATAGATCAATTCCTGTATTTAGCAATGAGATGCCATGCTAGTTGCGTCATCTTGGACTGAGCGGTTTTCTCATAATTGGCTATCCTGCTCAAGAAAGCTGAGGAAAAACAAAGACTCCATTCTACAAGGGCAAAATTTAGCTTGATCTTTTGTCATGATCAAAACGCAGCTACTTTAGCAATGGCAGATGACGCGAAGAAGTACCTAAGGTGTCCCAAGTTCCTCGAGGGACCTAAAATTAAGTACATCAACGCTTTAAGTACTTATCGTGGAGGCACAGTGACCTAACGGTTAGCGCTCTGAACTCCAGATCGAACGGCCAGGGTTCGAGCTCAGGTCGGGTACATTGTGTTGTGGTTATGGGCTTTACTCCAACCGTGCCGCTCTCCACCAAGGTGTATAAATAAGTACCGGTGAATATAATGCTGGGTGGTAACCTAAGAATGGAATACCATCCCATTCGGGGGGAATTAGAAATAATCTTAGTCGCCTAGTGCTACGAAAAACGTGTATATAGGGGCAACCAGGCTCGGCGCAGACTTTTTAAGGCTACCATTTCACCCCTTCCCCAGCCATTCCCTTCTCCACTCCTTATCCGCGAGGGTGTTAAATAGATAATTTGCGATATCTAAAGTAAAGCTGAATAGACATTACAAAAGTGACCCTTTGTGATATCAGAGTTACATAAATGACTATTTTAAGAACGAGTTACGATACACTCAGGGTCTTAAAATAACTGAGGAGAATCCACACATTAGCAGGGACGGGTTGGTGCTTCACATAGGTTAACCTCATTGCACCTTTCCCCTTGGACAGAATTGTCCAAGAAAAATTGCTATAACTATGCTTCCTTACTGTAAAGCGCCAATTATAAAAAAGACTTAAATTGATATAGTATATATCTTTCAATAATTTCTTTCCTATTAAATTGCTACTGCGACGAAAATACACTTTCTTTAATCTTACCGGATATGAAAAGTACATCACCCAAATAGTAACTGTGCCAAATCTTAAGTCAGAATTTTAATTCAGAACTCTTCTTACATGGCTAATTCAGTATGCGGAGTGGGAGTTTTCGTTGGGAAAAATAGGTGTATTCTGATCTGCGAAAAACTATTGAGTAGTTGTTGTTTTCGGCGTGTTGTGGCGACATTATGAGCCAAGGCTGTAGTAATTCATCGAATCCTGCGGCTGGAATTTCTCTGCATTGGTCGCCAGCGACCGGTGGCTCAGCTGGTTGAGCATCGGGTTGTCGTGCGGGAGGTCGTGAGTTCAACTCCTGCTCAGGGTCTTTAAATAACTGAGGAGAAAGTGCTGCCTTTGTAATTACATCAGCAAATGGTTAGACTTTCAAGTCTTCTCCGATAAGGATTATAAGCCGGAGGTCCCGTTTCCTTCAACTCTAAAATTCTGTGGGACGTTAAAGAACCTCTATTCAGCAAGGTGGCCGGCTCGAAGTATACCGGTGAAAGGCTAAGGGTGTATGAGGCTACTTAAAATGTGTGAACAGCCCTTAGTCAGGAGGTGATTTTCGAGTGCATTAAAGACTAAAGGCCAGCAAACAAGGGTCTCTACGCGAAATGGAAAGCTTTCGTTTGCTTACACCGAAAAAATTTCGACCCCAAAGGCCGGTTTATGGTTTGTTCCGAGGATTACTTCAAGAGGTCGTTCCACATGGAAGAAAATGTAAGAAGGTTGGAACCAGGATCCATTCCTACTGTTTGGCGAAAATC
>BLAZ01000404.1:1227216-1229716 GCA_014633955.1 Acropora tenuis | reverse complement strand
CTAGTTGAGAGCAATTTTTACCAATAGGGCTCGGTGGAGGATTGGTGCAAGACCGTGTACGGCTGCGACGTCCATCTCCACATGATACGGAACACTGCGACCAGATAGACCATATTGAATAGCCACCATCGGCTTCGAGAAAAATAATTTATTATTTGTCATCCGTAAGTACACACTTGCATGCATGTAACGATTTCATTAACTAATATCAGTACAATTTTATCTTTAGAGTTTTGGTTTTTATATTTCTGGTATTGGATGCTTGTCGCGTTCTTTCACCCTACTTTTTTTCACTCTCTAGACATAGAGAGAAAATGTGACTTCACGTACAATAAGTGTTCCCCAAAAAACTCATTTCACTAGACGGAAAGGATTGATGAGGATGAATATGATGATTATGATGATGATGACTAGAACTTTTCATAGACCTTTATCACAGGGCGGCAGCCATTTTGAGTCCCAGGAGAACAAAAAGCTTTGTTTTTGCCCGTCCAGCCTCGCACAGCATTGCGTTATCAAGTTGTATTGTAGTAAAAGCTTTGTCAAATTAATTTCGTCAGTGCACAGACTATGGTAGTTTTGTTTCCTTACGGATTCTATAGTGCTGCTACTTTGGTCAGGTAACGTATGCAAAGTCTAAAAAAAACAAGATCTTACTTTTCTTGCAGCCGTAAAATTCTGTCCTCGACGCAATGTAACTTTGCCATTCCTCTGGGATGATTCTCAAATACGGTGCTCTGATTGGTGGGATCAAGTTATGGCTGACAACGGTGTAGCGGTCGTTATTTCCCTCAAATGTCTGAAAAAACAAATAAGTTTAACTAGTGTTACGCAAAGTCGGTTGAAAAGAAGTTCAGATTCATTTAAGATGGATTTCTTCGGTGTTTAAGGGTCTAGATCACTGCGCTTCTTTCTACAAGGTTTATTTTTTATTAACCGTGAATTTAAATTGGTCGAGTAGTAATCTTTCATTAGCGAAATTCTGACTAAAATCAAAGGAGGATATTCTCTGATAACATCACGTTCAGATACAAATTGACGTCGATTTGAATAAAAGGGCTGATGTTTTTCAAGTTTGCCTGTTTACTTGAGACTGCTTTCCGGTCCGTTTGGCCAGGACTTAAGTGTTCAAGGTTCGTTTAATTATCGCATCTTATATGGCTAGCTCCGTGAGCGGTCAAGATAAACCAAATCGCGCGCTGTGATTGGCTCACTGCCCGAGCGGGCAAGATGGAGCTATCTTGACCGCTCTGGACTACCCCGCGCCGTGTCCCGCGAGTGAAATTTTCCCGAAAGCCAAATGATAAATCCAACTCCGTCTCGGTCCATAAAGAATCAAAAGAAGATCTTGGTCAATATACAGCCATCTTGACCGAAAAAGCTGGGTCAATAACCCATATATCTAGGCTGAAAGCAGTCTCTCCACGGGGAAGAACTCAAAAGAAGTAAGCGCTGGGGCTTAATTCATGACTGTGACCGTGATGTATGAGCAACGATACCTCGATCGCGAGCCGCTAATAGCGCGGTCGTCGGAAGACAGGTACTACTGACTCGCGGCATCGAAGCATGTCCCTCGCACGTCACTCTCACAATGATGCTCGCATCGCACGCTTACCTGTTTTGCATATTTCCCCACAGTTTTTAAGGAGAAGAGAAGCCGCTCGCAGCCTACGCTATGCACCATCACAAAGCTCTGCTAAAGTTGGCATGACATGCGTGGGGCTACACACGCAAGGAATGTCTTTATTGCAAAAAAACTTTAACTCTCTAATATCTTCTCAGACGTTAATTCATTTAGTGCATACAATTTAGTTCAATTCTAGGTCTTCATGTGACATAATCATATTCCAAAATTAAGTATTACCTTTCCTTCTGAGGTTTTAGTTTCATCAGATAAAAGACCCTATAGGAACATAATGGTTTAGCTCGACCAGGTTCTTATTGTAATAGAGCACGTTTGAATTTCCAAGCTTTTGCGTTGCGTGACATGAAAATGGGGGGCCGAGAAGGCTATAGCGTACGTGAAAGGTGTGTTATCGCTTTAGTTTTTGCTAAATAAGCAGCGCTTGCATTGGAAGAGGCATTTATTTCAATGCGTCGGATCTCTAGAGCAATAATTTTTCGTTTTAATAGCAAAACTCAGTGACAGATGTTTCTGTTACTTAACGGCCGCCATGTTTGTGTCCCTCCGAAGGGCTCAAACATGGCGTCTCCATAGAAAGCTCCTAGAAATTTGGGTGACACACTTTTGCAAATAAAGCGCGAATATGAAAAACAGCAGGGACCTGATTCTTGGCGAGGTTGTCAATCGTCAAGCGTATCCCAGACTATTGATTATGTTCATTGAATGGTTACAATTTTTACTTTTGATGACTGATGAAAACCGAGATTAGCCCTTTTGATTTAATGGTTAGCTTTTCTCCTTTGCATTAAAATCCAACCCAATGCGGGTGCCCTGCAATTTCAAGCCGAAACTACTTCTGATTCTTCACTGACTTGC